>JAJJMA010179758.1:0-16982 GCA_023529015.1 Papaver nudicaule
GGGACTGTTGTGGTTGGGAGGAGTCCAAAGACTTTACCCTATTTACAATGTGCTTTTACATAGTATTCATGATAGTGTAATCTGGTGTTTGGTGAACTTATTACACTATTTGCAACTCATCATCAAAATGCCAATAATCTGTTGGTAGAATGTCGTAGAATTCTGATTGTTTTTGCATGATTTACTTACTGCAAGCTCTAGTTAGTATCGTCTCGCAGTTACTGATTTCTCGTCGTGGTTCACTACAACAGGTTCTAATACTATTACACTTGTGGTGCTAGTTTGGGGTGTGATTAGACACTGAACTGATTATGTATTATGAACATATTTGTGTGATTTCTGGATTCTGGTTGCTGTAACAGGGATTATGGAGAGCTGGTGTTGTCAGATTTTGATGTTATACTCATGGAGCTGTGGGGCAAGTGTGTAGATAGTTGGGTATTCAGCGAATCGGCAACTAGAGATTGTAATTTTGTGTCGTCATGCTTGATAGTTAACAACCATGACGATTTTTGTATATTCGTAATGGTTGTCGGGTAATATTGTCGTGACGATTTTTCTCAAAACCATAACGATTTACATCATAATAAAATTTAGTCGTCATACAAGTAATGCAAAAGCCATTACGATTTAACTTGTTTTTTTAAATCGTCAAGATATTATTACATAGTGTGACGATTTAACTTGTTCTTTTTGGAGAGGGTGATTTTTCTCAAAGCCAAATCGTCAAGATTTTATTACATAGTGCGACGATTTAACTTGTTTTTTTGGCAGAGGAGTGATTTTTCTCAAAGCTAAATCGTCAAGATTTTATTACATAGTGTGACGATTGTTGTATACTCGTCATGGTTGTATGTTGAACTATGACGATTTTTCTATTTATCGTCATGCTTATAAGTTGAATCATGACGATTTTTCATCACGAAGGTGGTGGTGGTGGTGGTGGTGGTGGTGGCGGTGGCGGTGGCGGTGGTAGTGAAATTCGAGGTGGTGGTGGTGAAATTGGAGATGGTGGTGGCGAGTGGAATTAGAGTTTGTGATGGTGAAAATGAAGGTGGTGGTGGTTGTGGTGGCGGCGGTGGTGGAATTGGAGGCGGTGGTGGTGATAATGGAGGTGGTGGTGGTGCTAATGGCCAACTATCTAATCCCAATATAATTGGGTAATTAATAATATAACATTTTTGATTATTTATAAATTAACTTTCTAATCCTAATCATTACCTCTAATCCTAATTATGGTGGATATGGGGTTATGTGATTACCAAGTGAACATCCCTATTTTGTCATTTAGTGCTGACTCACCCTCGCCCCCATTGAGAATCAGCTCGCCCCCGAATTAGCCAGGGTATTTATCTTATGACTGGCCACAACTTACCAAAAAAAAAAAATGGTACCGAACCTTTGCACGTTATATTAGATGCGTCTTTTCTAATTAAATAAAATGGTACCAAACCTTGAAAAAAAAAAAACAGATTTTGCTAAAATTACCAAAAATAGACATTGCACAAGTACAACAAATACCTCCATCTTCAAATAAAATCAGGCTTTATCTTCAAAAAAAAAAAAAAAAAAAGTACAAATACCTCATGTTAAAACTGGACATATACCATTTGGTCAACATGGGTTTTTGCATTTGAAATTCTTAATTAAAGTCTTTTTTTGGTCAGGTGTTTTCTTAAGTAAAGAGGATCCCATGACATGGTTAGAATGACACTATTTTGACATTGTTGCATCGTTATTTTCATAACTCTCAAATGATACGGAATTTAGAGTTAATTTTTTGGTGGCATGTTCTTCTTATAGATCTCTCTACTTAACTACCAAAAACGAGCGCATTGTGTGACGTATAGCACCACCATATACCACTTATAGCCTTAACCGCTGAATAAAAAATAATCAATGGTTAACTTGCAAAATGGTAAAGGTTGGTGTTATACGTCTCGAAATGAACTCATTTTTTTTTTTTGGAACACAAAAGCCATGTAAGAAGATCATGCCACCAAAAAATCAGCTCCAAAATTCTGACATTTGAGAGTTATGAAAAACGGTGCAACAGTGTCAAAACAGTGCCATTGTAGCCATGTCATGGGATCTTTACTCTTTTTTGAGACTAGTTAGTGTATGTATGTTTTTATGGCATCTTGGTATCCATATCTGACATAAACATGTAATTAGTGTGTTGTATGGGCCATCTACTAGGCACAACCCTCCCTTCTCAATGTTTCTTTCACCTAAATAATGGAAGGAATATTACCTTCTCTTAAATCTCCAGCTCTTTTTCTTCTTTGGTAATTTTTTTAAAGTCGTTTTCATTGGAAACTATGGGACCTTCATCTCAAATTATCCTCCTGAGATCCAAAAACATCAATTTGTACGCGTACATGTACGTGCACAACAAATTCGATGTATTTGGCCTAGATTCCAAGTCCAGTCGGTTCGCGAACCTTCTGGTGGTTATCTTCGGGATAATTACGCAGGATTTAACTAGATAACTCCTTATCTCTTAGATGGACTTAAGCTTTATCAGAATATCTTATGTGGTCCATCTAACGCATCTCAATGAGTCAATAAGATTATGGTGTTCTCATTTTCATTGGATCTCTATCTTGAAGTGGTTAAGAGCTAACAACCACTTAGCAGATAAATGATAAAAGATTTCCAAATGAGATTAACCTAGGGTTTCTTTGTGTGCAAGTTAAGTAACATGTTCGTTTTGCACGGGAACTAGCTAAACTTGTAGCACAAGTAATCTATTGCTTTATCTCAAAGCAACCTATCTTATTGAGAGCTGTAACGAAAACCACAAGCATCAAGCATACGTGAAATTTCTTTGTGGAATTGATCGTAAACTCTTTGCACTTCGGTGTAAACTTGTTGTGGTAGTCATCCTCTATTAAGTAGCAGTTCCTCTGTGGGATTTACCTAACGACTATAAAGACTTCTATGGAGAGTTGGGAAGCACAGGTAGGAGAAATTTGCCTTCGTGGTATTATCGGATTAACCTGTAACCTTGGTTGCCTGATCACGTTCTTGTCTATTCTACAGTCTCTCTCTTCTGCAATAGAGACATTCAAGAACTGATACGTGACTACAGGTTTTTAACTGAAACAACGTACAGCTGCACACGGTGTTGTAATTCCTAGTTAGATCGAGTTGTGTAAGTCTCTTAAGTGATTCTTTTCACAGCTGAGGTAGAGACAAGTTGGGCATAATTTTGTCAGCCCCCGCTTGTAAGTAGATTTCCTTATGACCTGGAGCAATCCAAAGGAAGTCACTTTGCGTATATTAAACTGAAGAGGACAATTTAAACATACAATTGATAATTGAGGTTACAAAGCCGGAATTGTCAATACGCCTTTAACAGCAGTTAAAGCAACTCTTAGGCATGTAAAGGACGCCAGCTAGGGGAATCAAGTGCGAGAAGATTTGTGAGGAATCGGGAGACGTAAGGAGTGCGATAGTAGCCAATTTGCTCGGAGACCTGGAGTTGGTCTCTGCTACATCCTAGACCGAAATCTTATAGTAGGCTAGCGTTTGTAGACAGTTAGTATTGTGCGGTGTTCAAACTGGACGAGTTCGCGAGGTTTTTCTACTAGTTTGTAGTTTCCTAGTTAAAAAAATCTCTAGCATCTTGTGTGCTTTACTTTCCGCATTATATCTCAGATTACATAATTAAAGCAAACACAAGTAGTACATTATTATAACCGTTGAGTTTGTCTCAAATCCTTTCTAGGGATTCACCAAGAATTGTCTTGCGTTAGGGACCGATCACTTGTGATCCTAACTCCGGTTACACAGATTTGGTTATTAAATTTTGAGATCGTTCATATCTTACCATAAGACTCAAGAGTCCAAACGAAAAGTTGGTTGTATTTTGGTACCCCTGCTTTTTCAATTATGGATTTTGTGCTTGTTCTTTCATCTCTTATTCGCTCGCTTTTGGTGAATCTGGATCCTTTGGCTGGAGCGTTCGAATTAAAGCTTCAATTAATGAATGTGGGTTATGGTTCTATGTTTTATCTCACAGCTTGTTGCTTTCTTTATGCTTTTGTATTTATAATTGTGTTTTTGCTAGTGATTGGCAAATATTCGTACAACTCTGAGTTGAGCAGATGTTTATTATATTCATCTTTTCCTTTTTTATGCTTATTTTGATCAATTTTTAGCTCATTTTAGGAAGATAAATTTTTCACCTTTGGTAGTCTTGGGTGTAGTTAGTTCAATTTGAGGCTTGTTACAGTAACAAGTAATATTGAGTGGTGGATTAGGATGATGAGTTTGGTAGTAGTCATGTTATCTCTCCATCCAGCATTCCAAGAGTTTGGGAGCAGTCATGTTCTACAAGGAGAAATCTCATAGCAATGTTCTATTTTATTTATTTACTTGTTTACCATATTACATCTCTGAACGTCTATTCATTCTGTGCTATCAGACTGCACTATGTTTGTCTGGAGACTCTGGACCTTTGCTATATAAATGTTTAAAGTGACCGTCTATTCTTCAACTATCTAATTGACTATTTTTCATCATACAATATCTGTTCAGCACCAAGCGAATGCCAAGTTTTGTTAACCACCCCTTACATCTGTTATAATGATTTGTGTTGAATTACTTATTTCCAAGACATGCATACATTCATGTTTAGAGTATCCGGAGGTTTTTCCATGGATTGGAGAAAGGAAAAGGTCAATGTCACTTCCAATGTAGTCCATCCCCCTATTGACACACTTTGTCACATCATGGAGGTGATTTTTAAGAACAATGCAGATAAAGGTCGAAGTGAGGGGAAATCGGTAGTGTTGAAACTTTTAAGAGAAAACAAGTCTTCTGAGTGATGTGAAAGCCGATGAAATATGCAACAAAAATATATACACCTCTTTTCAAAGCTTCTTAAGTTCATTATTGAATATTTTCAAGCAAGCTACGAAACTACCATATATATATATAAGATAATGTAATCAAACGAATATATAAAGAACCCCGCGACCTTTTACGGTTATTTGACATTCTGTAAGATAGGAAAGAAGCTGATGAGTTTGCCTTGATGTTGTATACCCAACAAGAGCTGGCAACTCTTCACTCAAAGTTCTGTACAAGTACTCGCCATCTCGTCATCTACACAACAACATGATTGTTTATAAGCATAGGAACCAGAAAAATGATTATAGCGAAGGACACTCGACGAATATTATTACAGACATGGCTGCATCCATTGGTCGATGACTTCTATCAGTTGGTTGGACTTTGTAGATCATTTGATCCAAAAGTGGTGGAAGAAAGTATCGGGAAAACAATATTATCACTTCCTTTAGAAGATCAAGAGAGTATTTTTTTGGTATGTCATGAAGGGCGGTCATGAGTACTGTCACAATCTTCAAAATGCCTTTGAAGTCTGGTATTGAAAAACTTTGATGAAAACATCCTCTCTCTCTCTCTCTCTCTCTCTCTCTCTCTCTCTCTCTTTTCCTTCCGACCTTCCTCCTCTTTTCCTTTTTCTCTTTTTCTCACTCCTCCCCTATCTTTGTCTCCTCCCTCTTCTTTTTCTCTTGATTATGTCAATTATCTTTTGGCGTTTGTGTTTCGGTTTCTATGCATATTTTGGTGGATGAGGGCTGGTGTTGATGGCAGATGATTGGTTAAACTCATATGGGTTTGGTGAGACTTTTCTTTGCCAGGATATATCCTTATTGATGTGGGGAGTGTGCTCTTTGTAATTTAGAACTTGCAATTTCTAGTAGCTAGACACATTTGGTTTATCTATACAGGATTTCAAAAGAGTGATAGTTTTCTGAATAAAGAATTTTATAGACTGGTTCACGAAGAAGCTCCCAAAATATATCTCATTACATTTTGGATTGGCCAGAGCAGGACACTGGTATTTGCTGGTTAATTTGGAAGTTGAGATGCAATGTTGTTATTGGTAATGTGAGTAGAATTTTTGACTTTTTAATAAAGATTAGTAATTAAAAAACATCTTTATCTTATCATACTTATGAACCATCTCTAATTGTGTCGCATATGTTTGATATCTATATTTCTGCATCGGTAGATTAGTTTCACCTTTCTATATTGAACCTTTTTTTTTTGAAACATTTATATGGTGAACATCCATTTATTTTATTTTTTTTAGCAATGTGCTTATTATTTTTTTATTTACTTTTCCAGTTCTCTCTTTTCTTTCTCTACTGAGGTTAGCCCTAGCCTCCCTCGTTCTGTTTTTTTTCTTTTGCCTTTATCAATAATTACTCCTCGTGAGTTTTGCATTAAAAAAACATATAAAAAGAAACATCCATTATATAAACATGAGAAGGATTTTACACAAAATCATAAGCTCCAAATTTCTCTCACGTGGTCACATATCTAACATGGTATATTTTGAGTAATACATTCATGTTGCAGTATCAGGCACATTTTCTCGTTGCAAACATTTCCGAGCTGAAAATGATTTTAACAAAACCAGAAAATATGCTTTCTTCAGGAAACTTAGTTATTCCTAGTTCACAAATCTGTACAAAACCTAGTTTGAAAACTTTCATTACACAATCAATATGAAGCCATGTCAGGTAACAACTCCTCATCCTTCTCTTTTGGCTCTATACCTTCTCAATAGATGTTTGGCAATACGAGTTTTCTGACGTCAGATTGACGTTTACAGGTGTTTCTTTATGTTCATAGTTCTCAAGTCGAAATTCAAATTGAACATCAATGAACTATCATGAGTGCTGCTTGTTTTCAGTTTGATGCACCAGCATATTGACAGTTATGAGTCAGAAATAGTTATCAACAAGACTAGCATTGTAAAGAGGATCAACCATACAAATAAGGCCACTGTGGTAAGAATGTGAAATCAATTCTATGTTTTATTTTTGAAATGACTTTTTTCTTGTTTTAACTTCCTGTTCCTTCTATCAGGTTTCTGTAACAGTTTTCTGAACATGAGCGACAGTGATAAATTTCAACAGTTCCTGCGACAAATGGAATGACGAACTTGAAACATTGATTGCTTTCCTTTTAGAGACCATTGCCCAACATTCAAATGAAGCCCGCTAAGTTTACTAGAGGTTGAATAATACGTAAGGGGGGTATTCAGTATTGTAATAATGCAGTATACGATGGACTGTTTTTTTTTTTGTGGTTTCATCTGGGCTCTTGCTTCAGTTCGTCTTCATTATGCGTATATGCTCTGTGAATGTCTTAGTTTCTTTTTCTTTTATTTCAGTGAAGAGTGCACTAAGGGGGATATTGAATAATGGAATAATGTTGTAAACGATAGATTGCCGTTTTTGTTTGCGGTTCATCTGGCCTCTTGCTCCATCTCAATCTTCTTTTTATGAAAAGGTACTCACTGGTGAGATTGTGCATGTAACTATGGTATTATGATGCTCACCATGTGCTTCTCCTTGTTGTTTTATGACTGCTCATGATCTATTTTTTGAACGTTTTTACCCTCATGCTTTGCGGCAATGGATAAATAGTGTCTTTTTGTATACAACTTAACACCAATTTTGTGGATGCTTCATCCGACAATATTATACAATGTAATAAATCATCGTTACAAGTTAAAGAATAATTGTGGATTTCTGTGGTAAATTGGTGGAAAAGGAATCAACGTCGTTTCAGACATGCTTCGACATCTCTACTTCAAGCTGACTGAAAGTTGAAAACATTCTTCACTGAATCCGGTCAGTTGGTGAGAGGAAGTGATACCAAATAAGCATCATTGTCTTGTTAATACCAAACCATTTCATCAATATCTAGATTAACGGCCGTTATATGAGAGACACCATAACTCTCCTGGAACCAACCTACAAGTACACTTGCATTCTATCAACAATTACTTTTCTTTTCTCTTTTATTTAAAGAACAACCCACCAATTACTTGAACCAATTTTGCTAGGTGACCAGCTGAATACCAGCTACTTAACAGCTAATCATGATGTGGCAGCTGATGAAGGAGAAAGAAGTTGTATTCATCTTAACCACGTCAGTAAAGAGAAAATAAAGAAATTCAATTTTATTTTATTTTAGATTTGTTTATTACTTTGTTTTTCATTGATTCAGCGACTTCTAAAAAGCCTTCATATAATCTTGTAATATTTCTGATGGTTTTAAGAAGCCTAATCTAAAATAACCATATATAACATTCGCAAAACACAATGTATTTTAAGATTTAAATCAATCATCAATTGAAGATTGTTTTTCTTCAATGATCAAAGTGATTTTGACTTTAATATCAAGCTCTTTTGCGATGTGATATATGGGTACATGATGAACTTATGAATTAATTCAAAAGAAAAAAAAAGTATTTATCTATGCAAGTGATTTTGTTAATTTTCGATTTACATGGATAATTTCATGAATAAGTTTGTTTTCAGAAATCACTTATATAACTTTTAAATTAAACCATGAATTCAACACTGATCATGATATGTTTAACAATTAGATAACTCAAAAATAACCACAGTAGAATATATATGTAGAAACTATCAATTAATCCTATATTTATTCTTATTCTTGCCTTTTAATCCTGTTGACTAAGTCAACAGGATGTTTAGTCCTTTTTTTTAAATTAGCTTCCTGGTTAGTCCTAATATTCCTACTTAGTCCTAGGGTGAACGTCACCTCCTTAAATTGACTTTTCTAAATCCCGTAACTACCCTTTTAATAAAAAAAAGGTATATAATTAGGTGATTGTATAATAAATTCACATTATTTTTTTGAGATCTAGTTTTAGGAGAGAGAAGAAGAAGAATAAGAAGAAGAAGAAGAAGAAGAGAAAGAAGAAGAAGAAGAAGAAGAAGAAGAAGAAGAAGTTTTAATCATCTAGAGATTTTTCGAACTCCAAAATACGGATCAAGATCCGGTACGTTTAATTCATCTTTTTTTTCTCCTTTCTAATTAAGTATGGGAATGTAAATCTTGTTTTTGTAAATCTTGTTTTTGTTAATGGATCTTGTTTTTGTAGGTTTTTTAGATGTAGATCTCGTTTTTAATGTGAGTTTTGAATTTAGATTTGTGTTTTGTATGTATATACAATGTATCTATGAATGTAGATCTTGTTTTTGTAGGTTTTTTGGATGTAGATCTGATTTTCTATGTGTTTTGAATGTAGATCTGTTTTTTTTTTTTTTTGAGTTCTTAGAACATGAATGTAGATCATCTTCAAATATGACACATTTTTTGTTGCTCTTGTTGTTTATGGTTCATCTTCAAATATGACACGATTTTACTGCTGTTCATCCTCAAATATGACGCAAATACAAGATATTCATATATGGCACAAACTTTACAGCTGATTTATGGTTCATATTTGTTTTTTGCTGCTCATCTTCGAATATGACACGTTTTTGTTTTGCTGTTTATGGTTCATATTCAAATATGACACAAATTTATGATGTTTTTTATGCAATTCCTTTTGTTTTCATGTTGTTCATCTTCAAATATGACACATTTTTTGTTTTGCTGTTTATGGTTCATCTTCAAATATGACACAATTTTACGGTTGTTCATCCTAAAAAATGACGCAAATACAAGTTGTTTATGGTTCATATTCATATATGACACAAACTTTACTGCTGATTTATGGTTCATATTTGTTTTTTGCTGTTCATCTTCGAATATGACACGTTTTTGTATTGTTGTTTAAGGATCATCTTCAGATATGACACTATTTTTACTGCTCTTTCATCCCCAAATATGACGCAAATACAAGTTGTTTATGGTTCATATTCATATATGACACAGACTTTACTGCTGATATATGGTTCATATTTGTTTTTTTGCTGTTCATATTCGAATATGACACGTTTTTGTTTTGTTATTTATGGTTCATATTCAAATATGACACAATTTTATTTGATGTTTTTTATGCAATTCCTTTGTTTTCATGTTGTTCATCTTCAAATATGACACATTTTTTGTTTTGTTGTTTAGGGATCATCTTCAAATATGACACTATTTTTACTGATGTTCATCCCCAAATATGACGCAAATACAAGTTGTTTATGGTTCATATTCATATATGACACAAAAGAGGATGAAGAATGCTTGGGAGAGGATGAGAAGACCTATGGTTCATATTCAAATATGACACAACTTTACTGTTGTTCATCCTCAAATATGACGCAAATACAAGTTGTTTATGGTTCATATTCATATATGACACAAAAGCGGATGAAGAATGCTTGGGAGTGGATGAGAAGACCTATGGTATGCACAAGGTGTGGATAAAAGGTTCACCATAGCAGAGCTACTTGTAAGCATATAAAGCAAATTGACTGATAATTTTCTAGTCATGTAATTAGTGTTCTTTTTTCCATGTGAACAGCATAAACATCAGCTAGTTTTGTGTCATTTTTCCATGTGAACAGCATAAACAGCATGTAGTTTTGTGTCATTTTTTTATATGAACATCATAAAACAGAAGCAAACTTTTTTTCACTTTGCCATATGAAAAGCATAAAACAACAGCTATTTTCTGTCATTTTTCCATATGAACAGCATAAAACAAAAGCAATTTTTGTGTCATTTTTCCATGTGAAAAGCATAAAAACAGAAGCATTTTTGTGTCATTTTTCCATGTGAACAGCATAAAAACAGAAGGTTATGTTGGTCGACGTATACGGGGAAATAGGTGACGTGTACGGGAATAAAAGTTGTTAGGGATTTTAAGGCGGTTTTCTCTTAAAAGGTTATGTTGGTCATTTGGCTATTTTCAAACAATTAAGGACTAACTGGGAAGACTAGTTTGACAAAGGACTAACTAGGTAGGAATCGGTCCAAAAAGGACTAAACGATATTTTCCCCAATATATATGTGGTCATGTCTTCTGCCAAAGTACCATTCAAGTAGATGTAACTTTCTTTTTGAGGTACTTAGAAATTTTGATGATATTGTTGGTAACTAAACTTCAGTCCATGAAAGTGGAAATAGAAGAAGAAGAATACCCTTTAAAAACAATCGAAGAAACACAAAGTTGGGAGAAGAAACAATCTAGGGTCTACAGAACTGTATTGCTACGATGCGAAGAAAACGAAAAAGGGATAGAGCAAATAAAAAACGGATATTGCAAATTAAATTATTAAGTAATTTTTTCATTACTGATAATGTGGATAACAGAAAACCACCTCTTTCCTCACATTACCAGCCACATCAGACTTGTTGTTAATCAACTATGATATAGCTGTTCATATAGCAAAACCGTCACTTGAACACAATTTTGAAAACTTTCTTTTTGAAAGTTAAAAGTACTTCTATATAAAAAAATCCTTTGATTTTCTCTATATTATAAATATTTTTGTCCACAATGAACTTAAATTGAATAAAAATGTAATTACATCGTCTTATCAGGCAAGAGAGCAACAAGTTGCGCCGCAAGCCCTTTTTGAATTTCAAATCGTTTCCTATGAAAAACAAATTCTTTTAATTTCAAAACATGAGAAAGCTTGCCGTGATAATGGACATGCCTTTATCCTTTTTGCTTTCGGTACTTTGGTTTTCTAGCTCCAGAGTCGGCTGGGCTCCTCAAGAGAATACAAAAAATCATGCATAGCAATGTCATGACTCTAGGTTCGAAAGAATTTGTTTTTATAAATATGAATTTTCAGATTATGAGTAGATCATACTGGTGATAGTTATCCTCTAATTTATAAAGGAATTAAATTTCATGAAGTTGATGATAGAAAACAGGGCTGTCAATACCAGTCCGGAATCCGTTTCTGAGAATTTGGAATCCTATAAGATTTTATCTGATATATAGGATTTCGAATGTCTGGATCGAAATTGTTATCGGACTTTTCTCCCTTATCGTAACGAAATCGTTAGGCCCCATCCGTTTGGTTAAGTTTCGTCATCCGATAATACGGATGTTTAAAGAAACTCCTCAAGTACACTCCGTCCAATCTAATCCACACTTGTTTCTAAGATAATCCAACTGTTTAATCCACACTACTCCGCATCCCAGATAAACATCAGGAAAAGCAATCTTTATGTACTCCCTCCGTTTCTTTTATATAGGCGGAATTTGCCATTTTCCTTGTTTCAAATTATAGGCGGATTTCAAATATCAAGATGACTTTTGACTATTTATACCCTTATTAATTTTACATAAGTAGTTGTGTTGGGGATAAGACAAAGGATAAAACTAGAAAAAGTATGAAAAATTATGAAATCAAAGCAACTTTCTTAATCTAAGAGAATTGACCAACTTCGCATATATAAAAGAAACGGAGGGAGTATTGAGCAATTGTTATTAAGAAGAATTAAAGTTGCAAGCATTTATTTTCTGCTGGTTTTATGTTGATTCTATATATGCATCCTACATTGTAATGTGGAATGCTTACGGTTTTGAGTTTTGCTTATCCCTAAATGAATTTTTTTCCTTGGACATTGAAATGCAAAATGGTGAATGAATGTATGTAGTTGGCTGTTTTTATGTTCAAGTATATCTCGTGTTAAATCGGATCTGCTTAAGTTTTTGTTGTTTGTTCAATCTCTTTATCATTATACAATGAGGGTTACTTATCCTGTATATTGACATTTTAAGGACCCAATTGATTCTGCAGTGACATTTCCACCATCTCCCAAATGATGTATTCTTTTGCATGAACGTCCACTCCTTTGCAATGACGACATTTTAACATTTAAGGCAAACATTGCATCCTTGAGTCAGTGAGCCCTCTTTGCCTCTTTGGAGCAGCACTTGGCAATAGTATAGTGATCTACTCTACTTTTCTGTGGCTACTACATGATTCTTACTCTAAATGTTCAGATGTTTTTCAAAAATTCAAGTTAATCGCGCACTATTAATACGTTATTTTATATGTCTTCACCCCATCTATTAGGTGACTGAGAATGCTTTTGTTTCGAATCAAAACATAAGGGAAGGAAGTTAAAGTGAGCAACCAAAGACGCTCAATTTTTATAACATTATTAGAATCCAGTTACAAGAATGCGACAAGTATAAATAATGCTTAGTGAAAAAGAATATGAAATAAGCAGTGCAATTGGCGCTAAGAAATAATGCAATTGTAAATTGCAGAGAAACGTATGTAAATTGGTGCTCGAGTTGAGCCGCATGCAGTGAAGTAAGAAATATTGCAATGTAAAGAACCTGCCACCCCTTCGTGACAGAACTCCTAGCTAGATGTCTAAACAAGATTAGAGAGGCCTAGTATGACGACCAGCAGCTTTACCACAGAGAAGAGCATTCTTTGGGATTGGATACTCATCTCTCCATGAATTTGCTGGAGAAAAGACGCGGAGGTAAAACTGTTGACCTAAATATTGTCTAGCCCAGTCCTCAGATCTTATGTTCCACATCCCTACGTTGTCCAAAGCCATATAAATTGCCGTCCATGACTTGGGATAAACCTGTGCAAATCAAAACAAACAAAGCAGTTATGACATACAGTCGTTTATCTGTTCTCTTTTGAATTCTAATCAACTTGGTTATCAATGTGTTGCATATCAGGTCCATAAACCCTTGTTATATGTATCGTAAGCAGAATCGTTTCAAACTAACTACACATTACTCATTTTCCTACCTGAGTTGTGCATCTGGAAACTGTATCTCTCAAATTGTAACCTTTTCTGCTGGCTGGCGTCCATTGACCTCCATCCATCCTGCTCATTTCATAGTTTTCAGTCATTTGACAAATTAAGCAGGTAGATAATTTGTGTACGGTCTTTTAAGTACTTGACTAATTAAACCAACATATCTTACCCCACGACGAAGAATGAATGACCATCGATATGCCACGACTGAACAGTGGTTTCAGAATTCTCAAACACAATCTCAACAAAAGAACGGAAATCGGCTCCCATGACAGAGGTCTGGAGGTAAGCACCACCACCAGTGGGGTAATCAGAAATGCTTCCGACGTTGAAGATGCCTCCAATCCTAAAGTAATCCGCAAGCTTTAAAGGTGTGCTAGTTGGGACATATGACACACTGTTGACAGCATACCTCTGCATGCGATTAATGATGGGTGCACTGTTTGCGAGCCTGATTGTACGGGCAGGTTTGATCAGCCCATAATGGTAAGAACCTTGAGGATTGGGTCTTGGCCCACTCGCCGTCAAATTCCACCTGATTTCAAAGAACATTAAAATTTAGTTTCAGTAAAGTTTTGAAATGTAAATAGCTCGAAAACGTCGAGAGTATTTAGCATTAGTAATAGAACTTATGGTTTTTGAACTATGAAATTGTACCTGATAGATCTGGCTTGGCTGAGTGACCAAGCAATCTGATCGGTAGGACCCCAGGGGAGAGCACCTGAAACTCCTCTAAATGAATTACTATAGTGAAGAACGGCTGTGGTTGTGAGAACTGGTTTAGTGAAGCGGGATGAAACAACCATGTAATAATCCATGGCAGGTTGATCAGCTGTGACCAAGACAGAATATGACTGTCCTACATGAATGTCAAGTGCAGCATAGGTATTCTGCAGAGTGTGAGATCCTTCCACCTCTATTAATTTCATTTTGTGTCCTTGGATTCTGAAGTTGATGGATGTGGTAAGCCCCACATTCGATATCCTTAACCGGTATGTCTTCCCTATTTATCAAATTTTGCAAACAAAAAGATAGCATAAATATCACAATGACACCATCTGATTATGAAGCATTAATGGATAAAATAGCTGATGTGATTATGAATAAGGCTGCTTTTAGGCAGGTACCTTGATCAACTGTGACAGTGTACCCATTCCATCCACGACCATTGATGAGGAGCCCATCAGGAACAGGAAATTTGTGTCCTCTATTCAATATTGCCCTCAAATACTGTAAACATCAAGAAGGGTTACCTATCATTTTTCCGTTATGGTAAGATAAAAACAATGACAGTCTTCTTGGCATGCAAGTACACAACATCTTTGGTCCCTTTTTGAACTAACAATAGTTTTCGTTCCACTTACAGTGTGATTTCTCTTGAACCAATCACCGGCTAATAAAGTAAAATCACCAGCAGGAGGAGGAAAAGGAACGGGAATTCTTGGGCGACTCCAGATGGCAATACCACCAAAACCTCCAGCTGCCTTATGCATAGCAAGTGACGGAAAGTAGAAGAAACTACCAATCTGATCCTTCACTTGTAGAACATAAGTGAAGTTTTTGCGTGGTGGAATGGGACAATTTGTACCTGATAGCCCATCCTGCCATGAATTTCTTCTCTGCTGTAAACCGTTCCTGCTCGAGAATCCAAAATACAAAGGTTATGAACGAATATAGTGAGAATAAACTCAGTAGTAAAAATTGTGCTTATTAGTTATTAGCACTAGGTTTTCGTTTAATGTACAAGAAAATACTTGCTTGGTCTTAAACCACCAATTGAGCCTATCCAGTACCTGGCAAAGAATTAACCGTCTTATGCCGAAAGTACACCAACAAACACTTATTACATCAAATCTTGTGTCTTAAACTATGATTATAAATAATTAACCAGTTTAGGGTCTCAAATTGGTTATGGGACTCACTTTCCCGTACAGACAATTGGTAATAATACTTTTGAGGTTCACAAACAATAACAGTGAGTAAAAAATGCAGATGGTTCAAAATGTCTGGAGTACTTATTGTGTTGGAGAGAACAGAATTAGTTTCACTGATATGCTTTCCTAAACTGCAACCAGATGATCAGTATCATGATCAGTTATGACCAGGCTAAAAGTTTCTTGGTAGAACCTCCAACAAATGATCTTAACTGAAATTTGGTGTCGCAGCTAATTCACACAAGGCTTGACTTGATGAAGTCATGCAAACTTCTAATGTACACAATCCTTGACTTAGGAATCAACTTGGTACTTGTGCAACTTCCAATGCAACCCTTTATTGGAGATTCTACCAACAAATTGGTGGGGAAACCTGGCTGCCATCCAATTTAAACAAGACTTGGACTTTATAGATAAACTCTCGGTGCTAAAGTATGATGGAGTGTTTCTTTCATTGCAGGGCTAATTTTCTATCGCTTTGTTCATTTTTATAGTGGAAAAACAAATTTGCCCATCCACCTAACATGACTTAAGTAGGACAGTTCATATGGTAATCAACCAATAAAAAATTTGCCAAGCCACATGGATGGACAAATTCGTTTTCCCACTATGGTAAAATGAACAAAATGATTGAGGATTAGACACGGTACAACGAAATGGCCTCCACAAAACATAATTAATGTGATATACAATACAGTAGAGAAAAAAGTTAATAGTATAATATAGTAATATATATAGGATTGACAGATGTAAGAAAACGAATAGACTTGTAATCGCCGATACTACTGTTGCATGGCAGAATATCAGTCGTGCGACCAAATTTCTGCCGTAATGTACAAATATTCAAAATTGAGGGTTCTGATACTTCTGGTTGCCAAACTACCTATCAGAAAGGTTAAATTAACTTTTATGCTTCTAAAAGCTTGATCTGAAACTGTATAACCAAACTAACTTCTGACTTTTCGACTTAATTAAGTCGAAAAATAACTTTTCAGTGTATCCAAACACCAAGTTAAAAGTAACTTTTCAACTTAATTAAGTCGAAAAGACAAAAGTTAGTTTGGCTACACAATTTTGGATTAACTTTTAGAAGTAAAAATGTGAAGTTTTGTGAAACAAAATCTTTTTCCTTCTGATTTTTAAGATTGACATCTTGCTTCTAGTATCCAAATACGTTATAATTCGGTGATAATGTCAAGTAAGGGAGTCAAATGTCTGTGGACAAAGCATCCCCTAACAACATAATTCTAAGTTGTAACAATTGATGTTAACTACCAATTGTTGATGGTCTAGAGTCTTTAGACCCAGGTTTAAAAGAAGAAGGGAAAAAAAATGGGGAGCTAATAATGGAACTCGGAAATGGGATGAGCCACCAACTTTCATTAGGGCTGCAATGGGTAGTGATAGGTCCCCTTTATCCAACTACAAGCTGAGTTAGGGTAATAATGGTTACACTCTAGAAGTTGAAGCTATATTCTAATGGTTTCCAATGGG
>JAJJMA010179776.1:3273-19545 GCA_023529015.1 Papaver nudicaule
AGTAATTTTACATTTGTGCGGGACTCTGGAATTGCGATTTATTCGCTCCTTCATCCTGACTTGGGAGGGACATCAGATTCCTTTTTTCCTCATTCTGCGGCGTAAAACATATTCTTCTACGCGTTATCTTCAGTATCTCCGCTGAGTTCCTCTCCGCGCTCCTCTACTTCAACTCTTCAACTTTTTTTCTTCTCCGCAGCACCGCTCTATTGTATGCCTCTGCTATCTTCTTGCATCTCTTCTGCTTTTCTTCATCACCCCCGCTCTCTTGCTGTCTTCTTACTATCCATTTCCTTACTAACGTAAGTATTATCCCTTTCCGATTCTCATTTTCTAACTCTGTTTCCACTCCCCTGCTGCTTTCTGGCTGCACTGGCTCCTTTTTTGCTTCCTTATCCCCTTGTGGTGGGTACGCGTGATGCGCACCCGCTGATTGCTATTTGTCTCCGCTGCATTCTCCCAATTCCAAACTTGCCTCCCTTCTTTGCCCTTCGATCCTCTTTGGTGAGCTTTCTCTGACTAACCTAGCATTTACCGGTCTGAATCCCCTCTGGTAGTTGCGCCTGAGTGTTCTTTCTCCGCGGATTTCCAT
This sequence comes from Papaver nudicaule, assembly GCA_023529015.1. Classification (NCBI taxonomy): domain Eukaryota; kingdom Viridiplantae; phylum Streptophyta; class Magnoliopsida; order Ranunculales; family Papaveraceae; genus Papaver; species Papaver nudicaule. The sequence goes on from JAJJMA010179776.1 coordinate 3,866, forward strand.
GGTTCCCATTGGTGTAGAAAACTGTAGCGTCTGGTGAAGTGAAGACGGTATATCGTTCATCTTGTGTATCCATTTCCTCCACATGATTGCGTTATATGACGAACTCGCATCGATGACTGTGAATAATACTCCTACTGGTCCAACTTGTACATCAAGGTAAGCTGACCCTGCAGGTTGAATCCTCTTGTTGTTGAAGGTGTATACGTATTCTTCTGCTTCCATTCCTCTAGCGATATCTTCATCTTACGGAAGGTGTTGTAAAACAGAATATCCATTGAGCTTCATGTATCTACTAAAATCCGTTTTACTTCCCATCCTCATATATCTAACGTGATCACTAGCGGATCGAAGTGCTGCAGCGCTGCATATCTGAAGTAGTTTCCTGCAAAAACAAGTGATTGTGAGTATTCTGACTCCGGTGCTCCACTGCGTTTCCTGCTTCCATTTCTCCTCAAGCTCCCTGCGCTGCGGTCCATTTCTTCGTCGTTATCTTGCTGATCTTCCTTAGTAAATATTGCTCATATCATCCTATCTTCGTATTTTCTTCTCGTCTTCACGTACTGTTTTAGATCTCCGTTGTCTATCCATTATTGTAGTATATTTCTCTAATGGATACAGTCTTCGATCTTATGACAGCGGTATTGGCGGAAGATGCAAAATGGAACATCTGCCGCCTACGGACCTCTTGGTACTCCTCTGTTATGCGGGAACGATATGTATTTCTCCTTGCCGAGCTCTAAGAAGAAATGATCTAAGGGAACGTTTAGTTCCATGTACTCCGCCGGTGGTTTATGTGTCTTCTCTCTTTTTATCCTTGGTCTTCCCATTGCGTGCTCCGGTAAGTTGCATCTTTCCTCAGGCATGTACTCTTCTACTGCGATGGTGACCTCCTTTGGCTTCATCTTCTTCAGCGGTACGTATTCCCTGTATGTTTGCACGTAGTCCTCCATCGTTCTGCTTTTCGTCGTATTCGGTGTCATCATGGTTGCGGTGCGCTTTGCCGACTCTATGATTTGTAAGCATTTCTCCATAAACTCCAACTGTGCTTCCGATCTTGTTCTTAACACGCTATCCACGAGCATTCATCTCTCTGTCTGTTGGGCTGGTACGATCAGCTGCTGCTGCTCCGTTTCTTCTTGACGCGATTGATCATGTTCTCCTGGTTCCTCGTTTTCTGAAGGTTTCGACCATGTATATCCTGCTGCTACATTCCTGGCCTTCGTGTTGTGTACTCGATATGGTGCTGCTTCTTCCTCTCCTACTGCTGACAGCTTTGATATCTCCTCTGTTAATGCTCCTATCGTTCTTGTCTGCTCGAAGATGAATGACTAGTGGTTCTTCACGAGAGTGACTAACAGGTCCAACCTAGTGAGTATAGCGTCTAGTTTGATTCCTAATAATTTCTCTGATGTTGACTGTTGATGCGCGGCTTGCTCCTGGACATCTATTGGTATCCATAACTTTTATAGTATTCATTTCTTCTCCCTTCTCCTTATCTTCTCCATTTCTTCTCGAGCGTTTGGTGACAATGTCTTCCTTATCCTAGACATCTATGAGCACTTTCCCCCTTTCTTTAACGAGTTGTTGTATTTCTACAGAGTAGAAGTAAATCAAAATGATCTTTGTTCTGTAAGAAAGTTCTTGTTTTCTAATCCTCTCACTGTCCCCTCAAAATAATTTTTGGTGAGCTACTGGATTTTCACAAAGCTTAAAGTAAATCAGAATGATTTCTTACTTTGTGGAACAGCTCTCGCCCTCACCTTCTCTGTAAAAAGATAACACACACAAACAAAACCAAAAAAAAAAAAAAAACAATAACTTGGTGAGCTACTGGATTTCCATAAAGCTTAGCAGATTTCTCTCTACTCTATGGAACAACTCTCACCCTCACTTTCTATGACACTAGCGTGACTTTTGGTCTAGTGGAATTCGTCGTCCCCTTTTGTGGGCGCCAAAATGTAATTGCTGGAAATACCAAACAATACACCCCAAGTAAAACTAACACAAAGAACATAGACGATAGAAGAGTAAAGGTATTCTTTATTGACATGAATGACATGGGATCCCCTCTTTGGAAGTAGAGGGTCTCTATTTATAGAGAACGTTGGGGACAGACCCCCCAACGATCAGTGCTGCCTCGCTACTGTAAAGTGTATTCAGACTATGTCGGTTACATTCCTCCCTCCGCTACGCGGAGGGCACTAGGGTATTACATCATGCTCCGGGGTGCGGAGGCTATCCCCTCCGCTTGCAACCTATTACATGGACTACGTACGGGGTTATATCTGATCCTCCGCTCTTAGATACTAGCGTGCGCTCTTGATGTAGCTTTTAGGGTACATATGAAATATGGCACCCACATTATTCTCAAAGTTGTGTATTTTCCTTAGAGTTTTTACTCTCGAGGCTTAATTTCCTTCATAAGAAATTAGTCTACGACTATTTGAAAGACTTCACTTAAGGATCCGTGAAGCATTAATATTTTTTGATAGATTATCGTTTTGTATATTGGTTAAGTTGTGTCGATCACTCTTATCTTTCAACGTCCAAGATTTTAATAAATAACTTTTTAAGGCTCCCTTAAGTAAGGATGGATACTAATAAGTTGTTGTGGAATCGTTATTAGGTGTTTTTGTATATAAACCCTTGACGATAAGAGATTCCAGTATTAATACATTATATCTAAAGAGGAAGTCATAAAACTCACTGGTGTGGCAGATTGACTATAAAAGCCTTTGCAGGTGCCGAAGAAAATCTAAAGTTGTAAAGGAATCTAGCTAAGGGAATCAAGTGCGTGAATTGTGAGAATCAAGAAATGTAAGAAGCACAACTATAACTAAATCGCTTGTAAGGTTGGTTCGGCCTCAACTACATTCCACTCTGAAGTCTTATAGTAGGTCAGTGCATGTAGCGGATTAATACAGTCTGGTGTTCAAATATATACTGTATATGTCCCGGGGTTTTTTGCTGGATTTAGGTTTCCTCGTTAACAAAATTTTTGGTGTCTTTCTATACTTTATTTTCCGCATTATAATTCTCTGCTCATTATAATTAAAGTATAAGCATATATTATACGTTATTAAACCTGCAACGATTTCAATCTTGTCTAAAGATTTACATAGATTTTTTTTTGTTTTGAACTCTCATCAAGTAATATAGATCTTTCTCAGGTTAACCTTGGACATCGATTTTTGAGATCTTCCAAGTATTTCGGTCTTTGGATATTGATTTTATAGACCGTCCATTGACTAGCCATAATACATAAAACGAATAAAAGTTGATGGTGTCTTTGGGCACTCCCACTTTTCAATATGAATATAACCTGTTACCATATTTTAACTCCTGCATAATTCTAGTTTGTTTCTAATTTGACATTTTAGTTGTGTTAGTGGTTTCAAAATATAAAAAGTCGTGATGTCCTAAGTTTGAAATCAAGAATAATAAACACCCATGTATCAAGATTAACAAGAAGGGACATACATTGCTTATAAAATCAGGTTTATCAATTTTCTAACAAGTTATAATTAAACAGGGATTTCATTATAACCATCGATTTTCTATCAAGTTATAAGTAAACTGACCATAGACAAGGATGTACATTGTACATAAGATATAATTAAACCTAATTTACAATGTACATCCCTGTCTATGGGAGAAGAACTTTTGGTGGGAAAAGTCTTAAATCTCAAATGTCATGTGGTTTTAAGACTTTGATCCCTGACATTAGAGCATCATCAATGTAAGGAGTAAGTCTTAAAATCACTTGCCACCTAAGATTTAAGACATTTTCCACCCAATTTTCATCCTTAATCCTAGGGTCAAGGTAATTGGAAACGATGACATGACTAAACGAGGGTACGTCAAGGTCATTTCATTTTTTTACCAAGCTTTTAACCCCAAGTGATGATTTTTTTTTTTTTTTTGATTATTAAAGATATATTAAAGAAACTAGGCGGGCATAAGCCACTGAACCTCGGACCATTGTTTTGCCCAGTTGGACTAACATAGCTTTCCTTCTGCAGGACATAAAAAATGCAGCAAGGAGGATAAGTAGATACATGACAGGCAGGTTTTGTATTGAAATGAGATTTCAATTCAAGTGATGATTTAAGTTTAAGATTTTGGACATATTACTTCTATTTTTGAGAGCATTTAGAAGCAAAAATCTATCAAAATGGTGGGGTCATAATCCGCAAACCTTTCGAACCAAAAAAATATAATCTGGAAATCATTCCTTCAATCTTCGTGTTGTTCATCTCGTTGGTGTTTTGTTACTTCTCTTCACGAAATACTCATTTTCAGTATATTTATGGGATCCCTATATTTATTTTACTTGTAATTTGAACTTTCATCTTAATGTTTTTATCTATTTTATCATAATGAAATTTTTAAATAGTTTAACGGAAAAAAAAAACATGCGGACACGGTAGGAAGCATGATACATTATACACCATGTCCTTGCACTTGTTCATGAGTGTTCCACGTCCCCTTTGTCTCAAGAAAAAGAAAAAAGAAAGTCACATACGTCAATAGCACGGAATGAGATCTGCATTGTCTATCCAGTTAACCTGACAAAAGAAGGCTGCCAGGTTCATGCCTGATTATTTTGTTTGGTATTGTTTTGTTTCTGTGTGGTGCGGGTGAAATATCAAGTCTATTTTGAGGGTCCATAATCTCTTTCAAACAATGGTTTCCTTCTTTACTTATAGCCTAGTTTAGAATATTAGATGATGACCAAAGATTTTTATATGAAAATCAAACAAACATATGCAGGTACCTCAATGAAAAGTGTGGTAGATTTTATTTGTTTTTCCTAACGTTTGGCTCTTGCGAGTGGCTTTAGATAGTCCACACGAAAGACACGGTATCCCTTTATACACGGATTCCACATTGAATTCGTCCAACGAAGTCTTCCTTGCAATGCATGAATTTGTAGCCTGCAGACTTTCTTCTCCTCCAATGCTCATTGTTGCGCAGCGGCCAGCGTGCACCAAAGTCAAGGGTGCATTGTGAAATGCAGGTCTTGCAATGACCAGACCCCAGAAGGCTCAATTCTTGCCACGTTTTGATTAATGTGTCTCTATTTCTATAAAACTTTAGATTAAAGCAGGAATGCAGGATCACATTTCATATTTTGCTTTTCGGGTTATGTGCCGCAGGGTGAAGATAACCTTCGATTGTACCATCCGACCCATTGCCTTCCTTTTATCTCTTTCAGTACTTCTCTATGTTTTCATGTTGACTCGGGTCTTCTTTTAACTCATACAACTACAATCATTTCTCTTCTATTTTTCAAAACACCCTTAAAAAAAATCTGGATTATTTTAGGTGAAACACCCTAAAATAATATTCGTTCGGATTATTCTTTTACGCATAATTTTCCAAAAAAAAAATCAACAAGTGGTGGATTGGTTGTGTTTCACCTTTAAGACCAATTGACCAAAATTGGTCTGAATCGTTGAAGCCAGTGGCGTTGCTTATCCAGAAACGAATCTTTCAGAATGTTCACATGGACTGGGGCCGACAATAAAATATGGCAAAATTGTTCAAACACTTCAAATCGATGAAACAAACCATCCAATAGAAACACGAGAAGGTTAAAACTCTCTGGACCAGATGCGACTAATCATTTTTCCGCTACTTTATTTGTTTATATATTCATGGATAAATTTATAATTTAGATTCGGAGAATCTTCATAATTTGACGGGCAATAGATGAGATTCCATTATAACTAATGTCTTTAACTTTGGGCATGTTCATTGGTTCCGAATCTTAATAATACTACTACTAGTTTATTTTTATTTATTTTTTTGCTTAGCTAATGTCTTTAACTTTATCCAATACATAAAACATGCTTATTAGCATAAAATACTGTTACTTTCAACAAACAAAAAAAAAAAAAAAAAAAACATAAAATACTGTATTTTCTGATCTAAATGAATCAATCGATGATCTAATCTTGGTAACATTGGGCATGTTCATTGGTTTAGCACTGTGACTGGAATCTTGCTGAAGACTATGAGGCATGAGCTATCCAAGGAAAACATGAGGGGTAATATTTACCCATAATTTGATAGTCATGGTTGGTTTAATGGTCAGCCATCGGGAATGTTACAGCTGAACATTATAGCGTCCGTAAAAGCATATGTCGTAAAAGATTTGTAGCTAAACGGATAGCCATGTAACCCATAAAATCTGCCTCTAGATCGAGTCAAATGGATCCTGGCAAAATCAAAAGGGATGTCTCATATAAAGCTTGACCTCCTGCAAATCTAGGAGGTGGAGTCCACGCAATGTGAATACTTTTTTTCTTCTTTTTTTGCTTAGTCAAAAACCTCGGTACATTTAGCATCACAGATAAATCATATGATGACTAGGTATCATCCCGGGTGGTCAGAGCCTACGGTCAGGAGTTGAGCCAATAGATTAGTCGGGGCATACGATCCCCGGTGTAGATTGAAATGTTGAGTTAGTTGGGTCAAAGTACCAGAACCTACGCTCCGTTGAGTTGGTCGGGGCAAATATTACAGTTCAACTTATTGATTCAATAGTTTAGTGTAATCGATCAAATTAATCAAATTATTCAAGCTAGGGTTTACCTAAAAGACCAAAAGCATATACAACTACAATACACAAAGGAAACATGATTTAAAGAGAAAAACAACAAAACAAAATTATCAATTGAACCAACTAATTATCATACATGAACTTATGAACCCTAGAGCAACGCTGTTTTGTTATTTCTTTCAGGAATACAGTCTCGTAGCGGGATGTTTTTGGGGAAGAAAGACTAGTGTTTTATACGAGTATCGGAAGTAATCCTTTTTCTTTTCTAGTGATGTTAGAGCATTGCTCGATCAAACCTACTAACGTTGGTATGTCAAGTTAGTTATCAAGTTTAGATGACAAAACACAATTTTTGATTTTGTCTGCTAAAGTCAGGTTTCAGATACATGCATTATATTAGGTAATATATCTTTACCACCAAAAGGTTAGTAGGAGTTGGTGACATATGAATTCTTATTACTCTAGTTATTCTATCATTCGAAACGTAGTTGATGACTTTAGTATTAATATCTTAATAAGAAGGATTCCTATCTACACGACATACTGGTTGCGTTAATATACTTCCTGAGTGTACTATGGTTATAGGATCTTTGTGAGAAAGATTTGATACACTTTCCATGACAATGGTTTGCTTGCAAACCAATGTTTGGAGAATGTTGAATCTTGGAGAACACTCGAGAAACGAGTATACAGATTAAGGTTCAAAGCAAAATAATGTTTATTACGAAAACTGTCTTGGTTACTGCTACATAACAAATCCGGTTGAATTGCACTTTTGCACTGGCAGTTCGTGATCCATGAAAGAAAGGTTTTCTCCTGTATATCTAAAGTGTATTTGCTACGTGAAGCGGCTGACGTTCTAGGACTCGCAGGAAAACTCCTGAAGTCAAAAGTGACTTTCGGTTCCCCAACCGTTTTGTGAACTGAAAGTGGTTCGGTGACTAGACTCACAGGTCTCACAAAGTGATGAACTTGATCTTAATCGACAATATCTCATGCGGTTCTCTTATCCCTTTTTAATAGTTCATTAAGGAATTTCAGTTGTTCACTCTTGTGCTAAGACCATATCTTTGTAATAGTTATCCTCTACCAAACTACTTGGTGATAAACTCATAATGGTTTCCATGTGTGATTAAAGTGTTGATTATTTAGAGTGCAAGTCAAGTAATGGGCCCGTCTGCACGTTTCACGAGCTAACATGTAGGACAAGAAACTGTTGCTTTATTTATTCCTAAGCAACATAACCATCGAGTTCGAAAAATAGATTACTCCTGGAACGAAAACAACAAGCATCAAGAAGTCGCAAGAACTCTCTGTGACTTCCGTGAAAACCATTTACACTTCGGTGTATCCTTGTTATAAGGAGTCGTCCTCTATAGGTATAAATTCCTTCATGGAATTGGCCTACGACTATTGAAAGACTTCACTTGAGGGTTGTGAAGCACATGTAGATATTTGACTTAGTGGAATTTATCAGGTCTTGTAACCTTGGTTGACTGTTCTCGTTCTTGTCTATTATAAGGTCATTTCTTCTGCAATACGACCATTTAAAAACAGTCAATCAGATATAAGGTTGATAGAAGCTACGTATGGTTGCACTCGGTGTTATAAGTCCTAGTAGTTCCATTAGTGCGAGAATTAGGTTTTTAGTTATCCACTTTTGAGGTAAAAACGAGTTAGGCATCATTTACTTAGTTTTACGTGTCAGCCCTAATTCATAAAGAGATTTTAGTATAACCTTGTTCATATCTAAAGGAAATCTCTTTGCAAGTATTAATATGTTTGGAGGACAGATTGGATACTTAAGCCTTTAGCAGCGGCCAAAGAAACTCCTAGGTCTGTAAAGGACGTCAGCTAGGGAAATCAAGTGCGTAGGGTTTTGCGAGATCCAAAAGACGCAAGAAGTGTGACAATAACTGAATCCTTGGAGGGCTTGATTCGGTCTCAACTACATCCGAGTCTGAAGTCTGATAATAGGCTAGTGTTTGTAGCGGTTTAATATTGTGCGGTGTTCAAACTGGCCGAGGTCTCGGGGTTTTTCTGTTGGATTGCGGTTTCCTCGTTAACAAAAATTCTGGTGTCTTGCTTTACTTTACTTTCCGCATTATATTTCTCTGATTTATTATAATAAAGTAACAGTAAGTTGTACATAATTATTAACCTACAGTTAATTCTCAATCATGTAAAAGGATCCACAAAGACTTGTCTTTGTTGGAATTAATCTTTATGACTCAACTTAGGTTAAGGCTTGGATATCGTACAAGTTCTTCCATATAGTTTAGAACTAAAAAGTTGGTGGTGTATTTGGGTACCCTCGCTTACTCAGGTGCCCCCTCCAATTTGTGGCCTCAAGCAACGCTTTGGTTGCTTTAACTGGAGGGTTGACCCTGCAAGGTTCTTTCGATTAGTATTCAAGTCAATCAGTATAACCAGACACAGACTTTAAACCAACTTATCAAAAGTCACACAAAACGGAGTCTGTTAACATTTGACTTATTGATAGTTATATCCTCGAAATTCAGACATAGAATCAACAACGGAATATGAGTACCTTACACTTCAACATTTCTTCAGTAGCCTTATTGTAGAAGAAAAGAATCTTAGAATAAACAATAAAAAATGTTGAGAAAAGCTATAACCACACAATCACAATCAAACAAACTGAAAAGTAACAACCAGTTTTTCAATGAGGTACTACCAGGCTTCTTAATCCCAAATAAGGCTTTCAAAGTCGTGTCTCGATTCCATGAAGGTTCAAGGGAGGATAAGCAGAACTCATACGCAGCTTACTATATGTAGTCCTGTAATGGGATGAAGATTGTAGGGTTGCAAGGTCCTTATTTATAATTTTTCGACCAAGGTTCTTGGCTCAAGAATTCAGCTAATATTACTTAATAATAAAGTTAAGTGATTTGCACTCATAAGTTAATAATACATTCTAGGATTTACAGACATGAATAACTGAGTTTCATTGATAACAAAGATATTGTTTCCAATATGACATTTCCTAGAATCTAAGCTTCATTAATGTTCAAGATCCCACGAAATTTACTACCGTAAACAATACTTGCATGTAATGAATTTCTGTAATACGGTTACTGGTTATATGCAAACCACTGAGAATGTAGGCACATAAATGCTTATATGTTAACTTTCATAATATCAATCAATATCAAACATGAAACTTACCAAGTTAGCTTTGTATATAACTATTACTTAGCTAATGTATAGCTTTCATTAGTTGTCCGTAACTTACCCAAGTTACATTCTTGACATGATCAAGTTGATATCCTTTATGTGGAAGTGAGATCATATTCTACCGCATGCAACATAGACAAGGATGACCACATATGTCTATTAGAGATCTAGACTTGAGTTATAAAGGAAATCATCCAAAAACATGACATAAAATTTATGTACACGTTGTTCCCCTTAAGTTTTGAAACCAATTTATTTTGTTCTCGAAAACTGCCCAAGTAATATATTAGGATAAGTTTTGCAAACCTATAAGTATGGGTCTTAAACCAACAAAGGGTGACAATGGATATAATTTCAATTCATTTTTGGAAAAGCATGAGACAATCGAAACATCACTAATGAACACATATTTCCGATTCCCATTGGTTTCCGAAAAATTAGAGCTTCAGTTTTCGAAAACTAAACAGAGATAGAAAGTTTTAAAACTTAAATTTTAGTTTAAACCTCAACCGTAAGAAGCAAAGATACTTCCTATGCTGTCTGACCGTCAGTTCTCAAAAGCTTGCCAACTTATTTTTGAAAATAATATTGTGGATTGTTACAACTTATGTGGCATTCCTTCGGCAATTCGACCATCTTCAATGATCAAGTCTCTCGTACTAAAGTCAAGACCATATTTCATTGATTCTTGCTTCTTTCATAGATAGTGAGTTAGATGGATATGAAGATAATCATATACAGGAGAGACAATTTGTATCGTAAGAAAGAAAATCAGACTTCAGTTAACCCTTGTTGAAGGATAATGTTTTTCTAAAATAATTGCAACCGATGTGGCATCTAAATAACGTTGATCTATGTTTGGTTGTAACTATTTCAGGGGGGGGGGGGGGGGTGGGGGAAGAAAGAACTTTAGAAGATAATGTGAATTGGTACCTAGCTCTTATCTTGCCGACCAAGATCACCATGCTCATCACCATCTTTCTCTTGCAATATTATAGCCTATTTTTCGTAATTTTCTTACTCTCAATCCTACCATCAATTTCTTTTTCTGCTATATGAACATGGTTTTCTCATTTGACAATGTCTCCCTCACGATTTCTTCAGAATCGTCAGAATTAATTTATAAGCAATAACAATCTGTTTTAGGAATGCTAGTTATGAAAATCAAGAATAGTTATTTTATGAAATAGTGGGTGAATGAGCTTATGATGTATACATCATAAAGATATGAAGATCAATATATGATGATGAATATACCTAACCTAACCTTTGTTCATTCAAACATAAATAACTCCCCTGTCTTTTGATTTACCATATGAAAAAATCAATTTTCCCGTTTTGTATCTACAAAAGATCACTTGAAGCCAAGGTATAAGTCAAACGATTTTAACAAATTCTAACCTAATACCAAAAAAAATCTCAATCAAATATAAAAGCTTTCCCTAAGAAATTTCAATGACAAACGCAAAATGGAGTTAGTTAGACTGACATATAAGCATAAATATAGATCACTAGATACAAATGCTTAGGTCTGTGCAGAAAACCGAAAACCGAGCCGAACCCATTATGGAGAATACTGGCCGAACTGAAGGCTTAATTGTATAAACCGGTTGTTGATTTAGAGAACCGATCTTTCTCCGTTCAGTTCAAATTTCACCCTTGAACCGAACAGAGTTACCACGGTTCGAACCTATTAATTAAAAGCCGTTAGATTTACTAATATGTAGCCGTTATATTTAAGAATAAAACCCTGATAATTATCTTTTCAGTGCCTTTATCCTTATCTCTCCCAGTCTCCATCATTTCCCGTCTCAAGCAGACAAAACCATCTCTTCTCTTCTCCATCTTCCTCTTGTCTTTCTGTTTTTCTTTTACTCTTCTAGAACCACCATCAAGAACAATGAACTACCATCAACGAGAAGAAAATCTTGAACCCTCGCCATCAAGACCATCACCACCACCACCATATATACAGAGAATTGAAATCAAATCTATAACCCTCACCATCAATACTATCACCAACACCACCAGATTTATAGAGAATTAAAATCAAATCTATAACCCTCACAATTTATCACCACTAAATTTACAGAGAACTGAAATCAAATCGATTAACAACAGGTTCATCATTGAACTTAAATCGATTTACAGAAAGAGTTGAACTGATTTACAGAGAAAGGTTGATTAGTTGCAGATTAATTTTTTTTGTTTTGGATTTCGTTGGGTTTCGTTCGATTTGTATTAGACCTCGTTTAGATATCGTTTTTTTTTAAAATAAGTTTACTGTAAGTTTAATTGATGATTGATGATTCTTGCATTAGACTAGATTTATTTCGATATACGATTAATTGATGATTCTTGTATTAGACCTTGTATCTTGTAATTTAAGATTGATGATTATGTTTGGGTGTTGTTTATTTCTTTGTATGTTTAAGAATGAAATGAAGAATATTGGAGATTTTTTTTTCTTCTGCTATCGGCTTTTACCGAAACTAAAAAGACAAGGGTACATGGTACATAGTACACCACTAATATTTTATTTTAGTCCACCTATAAGTTAAACCTTGAATGGTTCCTGTAATCAAGAACTCAAGAACAAGATCTCTTTCATCACTGATTGATTCACATAAGGGATTCAATACAAGATCCGAAAGGCTATGTCAACAACCAAGTACGATACTTTAATTATAAATGACAAGTCAAATATAATGCGGAAATAAAGTAAAGTACACACAAAAACTCTGTTAACGAGGAAACTACAAACTCGTAGAAAAACTCCGGGACCTAGTCCAGTTTGAATATCTTAAGAATGAAGCCGCTAGCACACCTACTCTCAGGCTTCGGACTATCTGGTGCAGACAATATGACCCTAATACGGCTATTAGTCACAAAGATTTCCCCTCAGTATTCCTACGCCCTCCAACCACAGCAAGGTGGTCACGCACATGTAATCCCCTATGCAAATAGACGTCCTTTACTGTCTTACGCAAGAGTTGCCTCACAGCTCGTCGCGAGGACTATCACTACCCGATCTCCAATTGGACGATTACAACCTTATGGACAACAACCAAATAGCAGCAGGTCAAATTGCTAATGATATCCTTGGTAACTAACAGATATTTCACCGAAGTTGTTTTACACCAAGAGCGAGGATATTTAAGTTTACTTGGTACTAAACCCCTCGAGATATCGATCAAGGTTTCAAAACCAAAACTCCTGAAAGAGCAACCTTATCGTGCCAGTTGGAATCAAGCAATCAGCTGGAGCAAGTACAATATGATATGACCGTGAAGAACAGTGTACCTGCAAGAAATAAATCTAATAACAACAATCTTGATTCCACTCAATATCTATAGTTTAGGCACATAAACCGAAAGCGACTTGCTGACAAATCCAGGTTAATAGATAAAGAGTATGTTCTAATCACAACGATCTCGAGTGGCCTTATTGCAGAAGAGAAGGACCATAGAATAAACAAGATCGCAAGGTTTGATAGACGTGATATAACAGAACACAAGTACAATACAAAGAAGACTAGTAAACATAAACTAGTTTCCCGTAAGAGGTACTTCTAGGCTTCTCGATCCCTAGAGAAGACTTTCTCGCAATTCTAGACCAAGAGCAAAAGCTCAAAGGTAACTGAAAAGAAAAACGGTAAACACAAGCTATAGTGCCGAAGAAGAGCTTGGTAGAGGGACAAAGCTTTTAGGAGAGATACCACTCCTATTTATATTGACTAAGGCTTAGTTTGAAATGAGGCTAACTTAATTTCGGAAATTCTTTAAAGCACATTTCCATATATGTTCCAAAATACCTCACTTAGACTCATAGCATAATGAGATCTAATACTCTAGCATTTTAAATTAAAGAAAAATATATTCATAAATGAAAAATATATTTCAATAAATGTTTGGCCAAGAGCAATCAAAGCAAATAATACTCATAATGTATGAAAAAGCAGGGGTAACGAAATACTACCAACTTTTCATTTGGGCTCGTGAGACTTATGGTCAGATCTGGACAAATTGAAATTCAATATCCAAATCTGTATAACCTGAGTTGTGATCACAAGTGATCAGTCTGACGTAAGACAAGTCTTGGTAAATCCTTTGGAAGGATTAAGGACAAACGTCAGGTTATGAATAACGTACAACTTGTGTTGTTTTAATTATATAATCAGAGATATAATGCGGAAAGTAAAAGTACAAAAGACACCAGAGATTTTATTAACGAGGAAACTACGACTTGTAGAAAAACATCGGGACCTCGTCCAGATTGAACACCACACAGTATTAATTGTCTAAAAACACTAACCTACTATCAGACTTCGGATTGGGATGTAAAAGAGACAAATTCCACCCTCCAAGCGAATCAGCTACTGTTCCACTCCTTACATCTCTTGGATCCCGCATGACCCTACGCACTTGATTCCCCTAGCTGATGTCTGTTACAGGCCTAGAAGTTGCTTTGATGTTAAAGGCTTTTTGTACTCAATCCGTCTTTCGACATAGAATATGTTAGGGCATTGTCCGGTCAAACCCACTAGCGTTGGTATGTCAAGCTGGTTGTCAGTTTTAGGTGTCAAAACACAATTCTTGATTTAGCCTACTAGAGTTTAGATTTCGGAATTGGGATATAGACTAAGTAGTAGAGACCTTGAAGACGAAGACTGTGAAGACAAAGAAGACATCAATTATTCTTGATCGACAAAAGGTTAGTAGGAGTTATGACTTTTATGGAAATTCTTCTATCCTACTTTCTCTATCTTTCGAAATAGTCGGTAACTTTAGTAGTGATATTAATAGCGATTGAGATCGTGTTCTTGTCTACATGACCATGAGTTATGTTGGTATTTGTTCCCGCAAATACTAAGTTTACAAGAATGCATGAAATAGATTCGACACCATTTGTCCATTGCAATGGTTTGCTTGCAAATCACTTGTTGGATATGGGTGAATCTAAAGGAGTACTCTTGAGCAAGAGTCCAGTGGATTATAGCTGAGGACGTCTAACACGTCTAAGTACTGGTTAAGCCCAGAACTTCCAGCGGGTCCAGTTAAACCCTAATCTGAATGGCGGACGGTTCCCGAACCGTACGTGAACAGAAACTTGGGAATTCTCCTGAGTTCCAAAGTGTCATTTTGTACGCGTACCTAACGTGCACTCAAAATCGATACTTTTGGATGTGATTCAGATGGACGGTTTGCGAACCGTCCCAAGTGAATATTCTTTGGGATTTTCACTCGGGCTAAACTATGAACTCCTTTATCTCTTAGTTGGACTTGGAATATCACGAAAATATATTATGTGGTCCATCTAACGGTTCTCAATGTGTCAATAAGATAAAGATTATCTCTGGTCTGTTGGATCTCTATCTTGAAGTGTTTTTGAGCTAACAAAACACTTGGCAGATAAATGATAAATGATTTCCAATTGAGATAAATCTCTGTTTACTTGGTTTGCAAGTTAGGGTTTCCAAAACCTATGGGACAAGTAACTAGTTGTTTTATTCCAAAGCAACCTATCTTATTGAGTGATATAAATAGAGGTATCTAAGGACGAATACCGCAAGCATCAAGCATACGTGAAGGTCCTTTGTGGAAGTGATCGTAAAACTCTTTTCACTTCGGTGAATGCTTGTGTGGTATAGTCATCCTCTATTAGGTAGTAGTTCCTCTTGGGATTTTACCTACGACTATAAAGACTTCTCTTGAGAGTTGGGAAGCACAGGTAGGAGATTGAGACCTTAGTGGTTGAAATCGGAGTAACCTGTAACCTTGGTAACCTGATCACGTTCTTGTCTATTCTACGGTCCTTCTCTTCTGATAGAAGGCCATTCAAGAACTGATACGTTACACACAGGGTTTTGAAAGGAAGCAACGCACGTCTGCACTCGGTGTTGTAAGACCTAGTT
>JAJJMA010179794.1:4187-18151 GCA_023529015.1 Papaver nudicaule
GATATTGGTATTCGTGTTTCACCTTTATTGTTTGCATTTATGACTGAATCCATTTAAATAGTTGGAGCATGGGTGCTGTTTATTTTTTATCTCAGGATTATTTGGTTTGTTTGTATCTTTCTCTTTTAATCTGCAGGTATGGCGCTATCTCGCGAAGAAATTGGAAATGACATTCAACGCTTGCGCAGGGCGAGCTTTGTTTTATCAATAATGGTCGCCTATTTTGGGAAACTGTCGGATGACTCTTGTCTTGAGTTTGCTGACATGAGCTCTTTGGTGGAAAAGGTAAGGCTATCTGGGTATGAGCCTGACGAGATTTCTTTGGAGCGCCTTCGAAGCTGTAGGGCGCGTCGGGTATTTTCTACCTTGAGTTTATATGATAGCTCTCGGGCGTTGCGTGTGATAAATGCATCCTTGGCCCATGCCCTTGTTTTGTTTCGTGCATTTAGGAGGCGAAGTATCTAGAAAGGGTTTTGGTCAAAGGAATTGTCCTTTCGATTTTCGTGTAAAATAATAAATGCACCTCAGAATGTTGTTTCTGGGGGACATATATATATATATGTGTTCTCATTTTATTCTTCATTCTGTTCTCTTGTGCTTATTGTGTGTTTCTCTCTCTCTTCTTCTCTCTTTTGCAACCTATTTCAAAATGTCATTTCGACTACGCGGTTATTTTGTATCCTTGTCCTCGGCGCCGTCGATGTCTACCCCTTTGGACCTAGAGCAAGAAGTCGAGCGATTGGAATCAGTCAAGTTGGAGATGGAGATGATAGTTATGCAGAGGCGAGCCCATTATGAGGCGTTTCAAAAGCTTTGGAACGAGCACCATGCTGAGTGGGAAGCCGCTTGTGCTGCTGGCCATGCTCCTGGTGTTCAGTTTGGCTCACATAATGAGGCTGGGCTTCGTAGACGAATGGATCGTACTCATGATCGTCGTACTAGCGCTCTTAGTGGCCTCTTAGAGGCTGAGCGTTTTGTCAAGGATATCGATGCTGAAATTGAACGGTGTGAACGCGCCATGGCTGCTGGCGTGGTCATGCCATTAGTCTGAAATCCTTCCTTCTGTAGATGCCGTATGGCTTTTTTTGAATTTAATGCAAACGTGTCCTTATTTCGACACATGTCCTTCATGCCCAGGGCAATCCTCCTTACATTAAATGCGCTAAGTTTTGTTAATATAAAAGGGAGTCTTCCATTGCCTATATGTATATTTTTTATTCTTCACCCATCATCCTCATTCATTTTTTTTTAGTCGTGATGGCGTCTCTGGATGGTTTGTGGGTATTAGTCCTCCCTGCTACTCCTGTCGCGCTAAAGCGTGCAGATCTGGAAAAAGTGGTGAAGCGCTTACGTAGTATCCTCTTGGACACTAAGCATTTACTTGAATCGCATGAACGGAGATGTGAAAGCATTCGCGTCGCTTTGTCGGAGCAATGCGAGACCATGGAACTGATTCGGCATGCGGGCGCGGATTCGATATTACGAGGCAAGGCGCGTCACCGCTATAATGAACTCGTGCAACAACTTTCCGCAGAGGAGGATTATGTTGGATATGCTCGGGAATCCGTTAATTTTGTCACACAGCGTGTTATTGAATGTGAAACCGAGCTAGCTGACTAGAGCTTGATATATGTTGTGGTAGCCTACAAGGACATTTTACCTCTTTTAACTAGTTGATTTTCTTTATGGTTGCTTTTTGTCGTAGAAAGGAGAGGCGGGGTTTATTCCGTACGCCTTTGTTTATGCTGATGATCTCTTATATTGTTAATGATTTACTCCTTGTTTATGCGCCTTGTGGGCTAAATCTCTTTAGGGCGCGTTTTGAGCGATCCTCCCAGTATGCATTGTTTATGTGCCTCGTGGGCTAAATCTTTTTTACTGGTAGGACGCATGTTAGGCGATCCTCCCAGTATGCTGTGCCTCGTGGGCTAAATCTCTCTTACTGGTAGGGCGCGTGTTGGGCGATCCTCCGAGTATGTTTTGTTTATATACCTCGTGGGCTAAATCTTTTTTACTGGTAGGGCGCGTGTTAGGCGACCCTCCTAGCATGCTCTTGGTTATGTGCCTCGTGGGCTAAATCTCTTTACTGGTAGGGCGCGTGTTAGGCAATCCTCCGAGTATGTTCTGATAGTGTGATAAGTGGTGTAGATTAATCAGTTGGTATAACGCCTGTCTTAGAGTGGCCGCGTATCAGGCGTTCCACCGAGCGTGTTCCAATAAACGTGTTGTATAATCAGTTGGTATAACGCCTGTCTTAGAGTGGCCGCGTATCCGGCGTAATACCACCGAGCGTGTTCCAATACAAAAGGAAGCGTGTTCAGTGCGCTTCCTGAGGCAGCGTGTTCGAGTGCGCTCCTCATGGGTTTTCGGTGCCCAACCGACCAGGGTGCTCAGTGCCCTTTAAAGTCGATTTTGTTATAAAGGACGCGTGTTCAATGCGCTCCTGAGGTGATTGTGTTTATCATACCCTTTGGGTTTTTAGTGCCCATAAATAATTGATCTTAAAAGAACAAGCATGTATTTCTCTTGCTTTTACATTAAAAAATAAATAAAGGAGTTATCACCAATATCCTCTGTCCCTATCCTCTTATGCATAGTATAATTTGATCCATTTACCATTAATCGGGGTATCAATCTCCTTACCATTTATGTGGCTAAGATAGTAGTAGCCGCTCTCTGCAACTTTCCGCACGATATAAGGTCCGCGCCAGTTTGCTGCAAATTTCCCCGCTTTGGCTTTCCTTTGTACGTGCTTTGCGATTTTTAGTACGATATCCCCGACCTCAAAGGAGCGTGGTATCACCTTTTTGTTGTAGTGCCGCGCCTTGGTAGCTCTGTAAGTTTCAGCAAAATTTTCTGCCCTTGCCCTTTTTTCAGCAAGCGCATCGAGATGTGCAATTCTGCCTACATCATCAGGTTCTGCGTGACTCGCCGCCGCTACTCTGGCTGAGGGCACCGCTACTTCCGCTGGTAGAATGGCATCCTCTCCATACACTAAGGAGTAAGGAGACACCCCTGTTGAACTTCGCCTGGAGATCCTATAGGCCCACAGCGCCAGAGGTAATTGCTCGTGCCAGTTTCTGTGATGGTCATGGACGGTTTTGCTTAGGATCCTAAGTAATGTCTTGTTGGTAGATTCCGCCAATCCGTTCCCTTGTGGGTAATACTCAGTCGATGCATGTTGCTTGATGCAATATTTGGCCAATAGGTCTGCCACCTTTTGGTTGATAAATGAAGTACCATTGTCTGAGCGGATGATCATTGGCGCGCCGAAACGACAGATGATGTATTCCTTGATAAACGCGGCGATAGTTTCTCCTTCATAATTCCGCAGAGGCGCTGCCTCTACCCATTTAGTTGAGTACTCCGTAGATGTAATTATGTACTAATGCCTCCCTGAAGATAGGGGGCTTATAGGACCAATCAAGTCTAAACCCCAGCTGTGAAAAGGCCACGGGGCAACTATACTGTGCAATCCCTTGTGTGGCGCTTGGATGACATTCCCGTGGAGTTGGCAGATCTCGCACTTCCTTACAAAATCTGCTGTGTCTGCCTCCATGGTTGGCCAGTAGTATCCACCATCGTGAACATGCACAAATAATTTGCGCTTTCCTTGATGTTCCATTTCATGTGCTTTGGTCATCACTGTTCGCGCTTCTTCATTGTTTAAACATCTTAAGGCGTCATTGTTGAAACTCCGTCGGTACAATACCCCTTCATTGATGAAGAAACGCGCTGCCTTCTTTTTTATCACCGAGGCTTCTACTTCATCTCCCGGGAGCGATCCGTTCTTTAAATAATTTAAGTACGGCTGCCTCCAGTCCAATTCTTCGACTGTGCAAATTTCCGACGGTTGTGGTGGTGATTGGCACTCCGCGCAATTGTTCTGCAAGGTCGCAGCTTGTGTTGCCATCTCGGGCCAGTAGTACCCTTTTCTTTGTATTCTTCTGTATAGCGGAACCACTCCTGAGTGTCCACAAGTTTCTCGATGGACTTTGTCCAAGAGACCCATCGCTTCTTGACTCCCTATGCATCGTGCTAAAGCCCCACCTGCCATTCGGTAGTATAGCAGCCCTTTGATGACCACGAAAGACTTCAACTTTTTAAACAGTATTGACCTTTCTTCTTTTGTCTTGCCGAGCTCTCTCATGACTCCTTTCCTCCAGTCGTTTTCTTCTTCAAATTTCATCTCCCGTAGCCATGTGCTAGGCAGCTCTTGCCTATGCACTGTGATCGATCCTTCATCTTTGCCATTCAAATTGATCTTTGCCGCGAGCGTAGCCAAGGCATCTGCGTGTCTGTTCATGGCTCTTCCAGTGTGCCCTAGTTCTATCTGGATAAACTTGGCCATCTGCTCCTGTGCCTCTGCGCGGTAAGGCGCCAGTCGTTCTTCTTTGACTTGGAATTCTCCCCCCGCTTGACTTGTAACTAGCTTTGAGTCGCCATGTACGTGAAGTCGCTGAAGTTTCATCCGCTCTGCCAACTTGAGCCCTATCAAGAATGCCTCGTACTCAGCCGTGTTGTTGCTACAAGCGAAATCCAGTTTGAAAGCGAACGATAGCAGCTCCGCTTCGGGCGTTTCGAATACGATGCCTGCTCCCCCGTATGTTCCATATGACGATCCATCGAAATACATGTCCCACATGCTTTCTTCCTCGAGCTCTGCTACCTCCCCAGGGATGTCTTCGTTAATATCCGCCTCGTCACTTCCTGGGAACGCGGCTAACAGATCTGCGATTGCTTGACCCCTGACGCCTCGTGGTCTCTGGTAATGCAACCCGAATTCCGACAGTTGAAGGGACCATCGTGCGGTTCGCCCAGTTAGGTACGGACGTTCTGCTAGATAAACCATGGGATTCGCCGCGGCAACCACCACCGTTTGGTGTGCTAACAGGTATGGTCTCAATTTTTGAGCCGCGTAGATGAGGGCCAGGCATGCTTGCTCTATGCGGGGGTACCTCACCTCGGCCTTCTTCAGCAAACGACTTACGTAATATATAGGAAAAAGTTGGTCGTTTCCCAAATCCTGTGCAAGTAGCGCTCCTATCGCTTCGGTCGTGTATGCTAGGTAGAGATGTAACCGCTCGCCTGGTATCGGTGGTCGGAGAACTCGTGAGCAAGTTAGGCATCGCTTGATATTATCGAAAGCGATCCGTTGGACATCCCCCCATTGGAACGTAGATCCTTTCCTCAGGGTGGGGTGAAAGCGGTCATCATTTGGGCGAGACCTGGTATGAATCGCCTAATATATGATATTTTCCCTAGAAAACTCTGAAGTTCTTGTGTGTTGGAAGGGCTGTCCATACTAAGGATCGCTTGTGCCTTCCCTGGATCCACTCGGATCCCCGTGCTGGTAACGACGAAACCCAAGAACTTGCCCGATGTAACCCCAAAAGCGCATTTTAAGGGGTTCATCTTAAGCTTATACTGTCTGCAGCGCTCGAAAACCATTCGTAGATGGTCGATATGGTCTTCCCTCTTTAGGGATTTAACCACAATGTCGTCGACATACACCTCTACTTGTCTGTGGATTAAGTCATGAAAGATTGAAACCATGGCGCGTTGATACGTGGCCCCCGCGTTCTTTAACCCGAAAGGCATCACCACATAGTAAAAACATCCGAATGGTGTCTGGAACGCTGTCTTGTGCGCATCCACAGTGTTCATTCTAATCTGGTTGTAACCACTATACCCGTCCATAAACGAAAACATTTGATGGTTACTAGTCGCGTCTACTAGCATGTCGATATTTGGTACGGGAAACTCGTCTTTCGGACAGGCTCTGTTCAAATCCCTGTAGTCCACGCAGCAACGAATCTTTCCATTTTTCTTTATCACCGGCATAATGTTGGCTAGCCACGGCGCGTTTTTTATTGGTTTGATGAATTTTGCTTCCGCTAGACGCTCAATCTCTTCCTTTATCGCTAACGCCACATCTTTGTGAAACACGCGGCTTCTTTGTTGTACAGGGCGCGCATAGGGTAGAACATCCAGAGAGTGTGAGACCAATTCTGCATCCAATCCTGGCATCTCGCTGTATGTGTAGGCGAAGACATCCCTATATTCTTTTAATAGCTCAATCATTTTTCTCCGTTCTTCCTTCCCAAGTGACGCGCTGATTTTAATCAACTTTTCTTCCTTATCGCCGATATTAACTTCTTCTATTTCGTCCAACGATGGTATCTCTGTAGGCTCTTCCACTGGTAATGACCCCGCCGTTACTTCTTCTTCCTTATTAGGAGATGATGTCATCTGGCTTGTGGATGCTTCCACAATTGCTCGGATGGCAACACCTCCGCTGATTGCTATAATTTATAGATGTGTCCTCCATCTTGGGTGGTGAAACGATGGAAACGAGGCTCTGGTCCCGTCTTTGATTTCTTAACCCCTGCCGGCGCCACCAATCTTTCAGCGCTAAACACAGACACCTTTTCTTCGGCCTTCCTTTTTTCTTTGGGCATCTCCAGACGAGCGGGATCAAAGACTGAGATTTTACTGTCCTCTTCCCACTTTGGTAGAGGAATCGTTCGAGACAAACCTATGACAGCCGCTCCTTCCTGTCCTGTTGGTTGATAAAAGACCGCTTCCGCCATGTATGCTTCCTCGGGCCCAAAAGGGTTACTTGTGGCTGGCACCCTGTATTCTCTTCCTCCGATACTAGTCTTGATGCATTGGTGATAGGTAGACGCCACAACATGATGGTCACGTATCCATCCGCGCCCTAGAAGCAAGTGAAACGAAGTGTGATCGTCTAATACATGGAAAGGCACCGAGGCTTTAATCGGCCCAATGGTCATAACGGGGCATATCACCCCAATTGATTCTTGAGTGTGCCCTCCAAAACCGCGCACAACTGTTTTCCGTTCTCTGATCTCCTCCCTCGGTATCCCCAGTAAATCCAAGGTGTGCACCGAAACAAGGTTTAGTGATGCCCCTCCGTCGATGAATACTCTCCTCAGCTGCTGCTTGTTAATCGTTGCAGTGAGGTACAAAGGACGTAAGTGCTCCCCAGGAATGCATATATCGCTGTCATCAAAGGTGATCCTTCCTCTTGATAGCGCCTGGTGACCCGCTGCTATGGCGGCGATTGCCTGGGATGCCTCCCTGACTTGGTCTTCACTGAAGCCAAGGGAGTCGAAGAATTGTTGCGCGATGATGGTCTTGGAGAACTGAAAAGCAACAGCGTGTGTCCCCTCGAAGCCTTGTTGCCCACTGGACAGCTCGCACGCCTCTCCCTTGGAATCCTCCCATGCTGCCCATCCCTCGTCTCTAGGGTCATGGGAAATCATCATGGCGTGATGTTTGGGCAATGGATCTTTGTCAATTTGTTGTCGCCCGAGGTCTATCTCCCCGGCTCTCTCTTTTCTCCAAAATGCATTTCGCACGCCGTAACAATTGAGGGTCGAGTGATTTACCCTTCTATGATAGTGACAGTATCGTTCATGCGCCTTGTTTACGGTATTTATATCCACGACAGAGGGCGGCAAATTGATTTCACCGTTAGCGGCCCATTGATCGACGAGGTTTTCAATTTGCTCCTTGGTGCAAGGTATGGGCGCTGGGATAGGACGCTGAGAATTATTTCCTCCTCGTGTCCCTTGTGGTGCGGCGCCTTGATATGGCTGGAAAGGCGCTTGTCGCTTATTTCCCGGAGCAGGTCCACTGCTAGTATTAGCCACACTTAATGAGTTAACGGAATTGTACCACATTTGCTCCATCTTCGCCTGTTGAAAGATTCCAAGGCAATCTGACAGTCGTGCTGTAGCCTCCTCTAACTCCACGAAAGTTTGGAATTGGAAGTTAGATAAAGCAAAACGCAGGGTGGCAGTCATCTTTCCCACGCAAATCTCGACCAGTCTGTCCTCTGGCACCTCTTCACTTAATTGGAGCGCGTGACTCCGGAACCTCGTGATGTACTTCAAAGGATCTTCATCAATCCCCATCGTTGTTCGTGCTAAGTCGACCGATGTCACTCGCCTTTTTGCAGAGAAAAACTTCTTGAGAAACAGACGCGCCATTTCCTCCCATGTCGCTATGCTTCCTGGTTTTAGGTTGTCGTACCATGTGTATGCAACATCAGACAGCGATTTCGAGAATTCTTTCAAGCATAGATTTCCATCTTTTGCATGCTAGTTCATTGCCGAAAGGAAGCGACCCAAGTGCTCTCGTTCATTTCCTTGCCCCGTGTATACTTTGAACTTTGGTGACGTATAATCGCGCGGGAACTTGTAAGTAACTACTTCTTTCGTATAAGGGGGGTCTAGGGAACTGTACCCGTGATCTTGCTTCGCTACTCGGTAATGCTCCTCAATGTACCTAGCTAGGTATTCCTCCGAGATCCTCCCAGTTGGCGCGCTGAAACCTTCCTCCTCTTGTTGAAAGCTCCTGGTGGGCGCGAGTTTTCCTTTTCCGGCAGTTATTCCGGCAACTTCTGGCTCTCCAATAACTCCGGCGATCGGTCCGGCATCTTTTTGTGCAGACGCGCCCTCCTTTTGCTTGATTAATGACATCAATTGATGTTGCTTCTTAGCCTGAGTCGCGAATTCTTGCCGCATCTCCTCGAGGCTCGTGTCTCTTGTGTTACTGTCAACGAATGCCGCAATTCCTTCGCCCTCCTGAGTCGGCTCCACTGGTGCGTCCACGACCCCTACCGATACCTTTTCAATCCTTTGCGCGTCATCCGTGTCACTATCCGCTGGCTCGTGCTCGATTAGAACGAAGTCCTCGCTTGGAAGGGGGACTCGCTCTGCTTTCCTTTGGGGCGCGCTCATTGCTTCTAGCGCCGATTGCATTCCGCTGGACTCGAAATCAGTCTCCGCCTGTGGTCGCCAAATGTGAATAGGGTAATATCCTTAATCCGATCCGAGTCTCAGAGGTAGCACCGATCTAACTCATTTCTCTCCCTTTCTCTCTTGTAATGTGTAGTCTTATCTTTCTCTCTCCAAAAAGTCCTCCTTTGTGATCTCTTTAGAGTCCTATTTATAGGGAATCCCCTTTACCCTTGGGTGGCCATATGCCCTTTTAGCCACTTATTAACATAATTGCCATTCCTTATCTCTTGGTTACCCAAAATGTCTAAACCCAAGCCCAACTAGATAGACCTAAACAAGTATGTATCAAGCCCGTTAGGTATTAATAGACTTGGGTCATCCACATAAATCTCTTCTGTAACTAATTTTTTTGTAAACCAAAACTTACGCCTTGGTATATCAGGGCGTAAATTCTAAAACTAAGGCGTAATCTTGACTAATTGAGGTGTAACTACTAATTTACGGCTCAGTTCGCTTTGAAAACCAAGGCGTAAATTTTTCTGCAACCGCAAAAATAAACCCAATTATTCGATTTTAACCTAAATATGTAATAAAAACATGATATAAAAGATGAGTTTTGTTCATAATGAGTACCTCATCCACATAGATGGAGTAATATATGTTATAACTTATTACCAAGGGATTTACAACGTTGGTGGTGGTGGTGGTAGTGGAGGTGGTGGTGGAGATGGTGCAGTGGTGGTGGTGGCGGTGAAAACATTGAGAGAAACTTACACCTTGTTGATTAATTCAGAGTTAAACACTAAATGAGTGGTGGTGGTGGTGGCGGCGGCGGTGGTGGCGCTGGTAGTGGTGGTGAAAAATAAGGTAGATAAGCATAATCAACACTTGATTAGTTCAAGTTTAATCACTAAATGAAGGTAAATACAAATTAATAAAAAATTAATATGGGATTTTCTACTTTTTTTTGTGGGTAACCATATTTTGTTTTGGACTGCAGTCCCAAAGGAAAGTCTGCGGTCCCAAAAACAGGGCTGGTTTTGATCAGTTTATGCCTATTGATACTGTGTATCTGAAAGTTCTTTGCTTAGCTACCTCTATAGCTGATTTGTTTAAGTGTCAGTTCCTTATAATTATATTTGAATCAAGAGAACCATTTTACTCCTTAGAAATTTCTTGACACTTGACTTCTCAATTTACTAAACTTAGAAATTCAAGAATTTTATAGTTTTATGTTTCAGTTCTTGAACTGGTCGAGAAGTGGAATAGGGAACAACAAAACTCCATTCACACCCATATAAAGCGGATGCTGAGAGTAGTATTTGTACTATAGCAACAAGAACACTCCATTTGCGGTGATAGTTAAGTGAAAGAAAATCAAGAAAAATAGAAATTGACATCCTTAATAACAAGATTAAAATTGATACTCTTGATACTACAGTAAGAAATGTAAAATGTTGGTCAGAATATAAACATACTATGTATCAGATATGCAGAAGTGGTTAACGAGCAAGGGAAATAAAGTTTCATGAATTCACCCAATTAGGCTAAGGCCGGTTCCAATGGAGCCAAGCAAAACAAAGGTTTTGCAATCCCACGTGGCACCTAGCAAATCGAAAATGGAATAGTGGAAAAACTAGGATGTAAATAATATATTTAATGTTTGGTGGGGATCTTTTATATATTTATATATTATTTGTGGGGTCCAAATTTAATTTAAAAGATTATTTAAACTAAAAAGTAGGAGAGAAATAGAAGAGAAGTAAATATCGATGGAAATACCATCGATATCGATAGAAAAACAATCGATATCGATAGAAAAACTATCGACGATGGTATTTCCATCGATGATAGTATTTTCATCTTACGTTGCAAGGTTGCAAATTTGCAAATTTGCAACGTCAAAATCCTCCTTTACTAGGTCCATAGCTGACCATAATAGCTATAATTTGGGGTTTAAGTGTCCCATGGGAACTGGCCTAAGTCTAATGGGAGTGCTAGTGCTAGAAAAAGAGTGGTGTATTTTTTGAATGTTACTTCTCTCTCCAGAAAGAACTAGCATTCGAAGTAGCATTGCTAGTTAGGCGCTGAATGATTCCGCGGTAGAATAGAGCGCTGAAACAAATATTTTTACGAGATCTGATGGCTCATAACGTATATGTTAGATCTGATGGCTGATATTTTCTGGCGCTTTACCATTCAGCGCCCCACCGCTATATGATTTAGCGCTAGACTGATAACTAGCATTGCTACCTAGCAATTGTCATTAGACTTAGGAGGCCAATCTAGCGCTAGATAGCTGATGTGGAGGGGAATGTAACACTCTAACTAGCATTCCCATTACAGTTAGCCTTAGATTTATTTTCTAATATAGTTTTTTTTTTTTGGCTCACTTTCTCTCTCTACCCCTTTATCTTTCTTCCACTTTCAGAATTCACTCTCTAATTTGTACGAAAACACATACTCACTCCATATTCTATTGCTTTGTAAATGAATAGTGTTAGGCTTAGTCTTATGGGTTCCAGTTTGGCTTTCAATTCCACTTAGAGCAAGCACTATGGTGCCACAAGCCATCCCTATATTATAGAGATATAGGGATGGCAGAAATGAGGAAAATTGGCAACCACAGTGGTCTTAGCCATTTCCAGACGGAAACCGAGTTTCCGCAGCTTCCACTGTGCGGAAACTCAGTTTCCGTAAAAAAAAATCGGCGGAAACCGAGTTCCCGCACAGTAAAAGCTTGACTTTTGACCGGCGGAAACCCAGTTTCCGTAAAGAATGCGTTTCTAGACAGGAGAATTTGATCTGCAATGGTTTTGAGTGAACAAGTTTTACCCCCTTTTGATTTTGAAGGCGAATTTTGTTTGATTTTGTTCAATCTATTAAAAGAGTATGTTCTCAACATATATATATATGCTTTGTTTGTATCTTTCAATTTGAATTTTCATAATACAACGACTCTGAATTGTTTAAATAACTCAACATAATTTTCCTTGATTAGGAAAACTACTACAATACAATTCAAAGTCCTAAAAACGAAACAAACTACATTGCAAATTCATTTAAATAAAGATTAAACAAAATAGCGATAGAGGTTAAGGACTAAAACATAATCTACTAATTATCTTGAGATTCATTATCTTGAGATCCATTATCTTGAGATTGAGATTGATTCAAAGTCCTTCTCATAATTTCCTGACGTTTAAGACGATACCACGTTTGAGTTGTTGGCGAAAAATTACGTACATCCTTATCAATGATTGCCCTATCTTCCGCCTCTTGTTTTTGACGTGCCAATTCTCTTTGCGTTTCCAAATATTTTTCAAATAGTGTTGCTTGTCGTTCATCACTCTCCTTCTTAAGCAAGACTTTTTGCTCCATCATTTCAATTAGCTTAGAACTCGCATCACTCATTGTTGAATCTTGAGATCTTGGTGTCTCCGGTGTTGTTGGAGTCTTGCATCTAGTTGAGCGACGTCTTTTGGTATCTCCATCTCGACGCTTGCATTTTTCGGTTGAAGTTGTTGCTATTGTAACTTCATTATCTTGGTACAAAAAATGATGGTCAAAATTGGGTTCTTCTCCTATTGAAATTCCCGTAGGAATATGAGTAGGGGTGGAAGTTTGAGGAACATAAGGAAATTGGGAGGAAGTTTCATAAGGAGATTCAAAGTTAGCTTGAGGTATATAGGGAGATTGGGAAGAATCATAGGAGGTGGAGTAGAATATAAATGAGTGTTGAAAGGAGGGTTGGGAGGAGGGGTGGAGTGTTGAGTATGGGATGAAGTGTGGGGATGAGGGGTGGAGTGTTGAGTATGGAATGAAGTGTTGGGATGAGGGTGGCTTGTTGAGTATGGGATGAAGTGTGGGGATGATGGGTGGCTTGTTGAGTATGGGATGAAGTGTGGGGATGAGGGGTGGCTTGTTGAGTGTTAGGGTTAGGATTACGGTTGAAAAGAGACCGAGCGTTAGAAGGAGTGGAGTTTTGAGAGCTATCAACAACAACCAAGTCGAAATTATCACCTCGATGACGAAATTCACTCAATTGAGAGCGTAGAATTTTGTACTCCTTCCCAAATCCAAAGATCTTCTTTTGACGCCTATAAAACCTTTCTCTTGCAAGCCGACACTACAAAAATCAAATTTGAAGTTAGTATAAAGCAATTGAACATTAAGCAATTTCAAATGATTTAGAAATTTGTCGAGCAAATAACTTACTAAGTTCTCGTAATTCATATCCGGATTTTGTGTATGAACCTCCTCTAAAAGATTTAGAAATTTGTCGATATCGCACTTAATGATACTAAATCTACTTGCAACGCATTTTCGCTTGTTAGGATTTCCTTGCATCAATGTAACAAATTCCTCCAAAACAAATGGCCGGAACCTTTATTTTCTACCCCCTTTCCAATTTCCACCCTTCTCATGCTTAATATATGCATTCACAATAGCTAAATCTTTGGTTTTGGTATAATGTTTGGCTATTTTGAAGAAGATGATGAATTGAAGAAGAAGAAGAAGAAGAAAATCAATATGATGATGATTTGAAGTAGGTTTGAGAAGAAGTAAATCAATATGATGCTTTTAGGTGATTTGAGAAGATGAAAACCAAGTTTGCTTATATAGGAGTAGCCAAAACACAACAAAACAAAAAAAATAGCCGTTACATGTTTGAATTCTTTATCCAAAGGCTGTAATCAACTATCCGTTGGAAGATCGCGAGATCTAGCCATTGATTTTCTCGGCGGAAACCGAGTTTCCGTCTTTGGCGGAAACTGAGTTTCCGTAAAGAATTGGTTCCTTCACAGGAGATTTTTCCTTTGCTCAAACACAATGGTTCCTTTGCTCAAATATTTCATTATTCAAACAAAATGGTATTTAAGTTACAATGGTCTTGAAGTATCATATTTTGAAGTATGTATATCTAGGTCTTGAAGTATAGAATAACAATTAAGATATTTTTTTCCAAATCATATTTTCATTAAACTTCGAACATAAACATACTAATTGAAACTAACACTAATAAAACTTCAAACATAAACATTGAAAGCACTTAAAATTCTACATGAGAATTTGAAACTAGTTCGTCTAATCAAGGTTGATTACTTCATCATTGTCCGAATCATAAATGGTTTGGACTCCAACTCTCTTTCCCCTTTTCTTCAAAATTCTTCTTTTTCGTTCTTGATAATA
>JAJJMA010179801.1:1178-22202 GCA_023529015.1 Papaver nudicaule
TTTTTTTTTTTTTTTTTTTTTTTTTTTTGAAAATCAAAGAACCTTTTCATTAATGGAAATTCGAGGTTGCATTGAGTTGAAGATCGAAAATAAGAGAATACAAAGAACCATGAACATACCGTAGAAGTACAATACCGAAAAATCCGACAAGAGAAAGAGAAGGATTAACGGAGTAAGACAAATACAAGTATGAATAAGTCCCGATTGAATCGGAGGAAGAATGGTTATACTCGGAAATATATTCCAACCATTTTGTTTGTTTTTCTTCTATAAAAAGATATGCTCCCAAAATAGGAGTGATTTGCTCAAATCTCTTGTAGCTAGTGATGAAACTTCCGTCGTCAAATAAATCGCCGATGAAGATCCCGTCGCCGGAAAGATAGATGATGAAGATTCAGATGTAGATTCCGTCGCCGGAGACAACTATGATGAAGTTTTCGTCGTTGGAGTACATCCCTAGTGATCTTAAAACCCAAAACAACCAAGAACCGCCATTAGAACGTACAAAAACCTCCTTAAAGAAGTAGATAAAACCACCTTGAAGGTGTAGATAAACCTCCTTGAAGGAGTAGAAAAACCTCACCAAATGGTAAGTAAAAGACATCAAAATAGCCTAAAACTAAGCAACTAATCTATGAAAGCAGGAAAATGGATTGTGACCTGCTCAGATCCGGTCCTAAATGACCAGATCTGAGCAGTGAAGATGAAACTTTAGATGGGTTTTTTTGAGGAAGAAGAGAGAGATAGAGAGGAGAGAGAATTGAATGAAGCCAATTGCTCAACATCCATCAACGGCCACATACTTGTTCTTTAAAAAAAAAAAATCCGTGACCAACCCAAAAGATGAAACTTTATTTTGGTACATAAATTTTACGCATTGATTCAGAATTGTCATCAGAGTTGACTCGTACGATTCGATTCGAATTTCAACCAAATCGATTCAGATCGGACATGTAAATCGAATTGTCCAAGAATCGTTTTTTTTTTTCTCAAAATAAACGAATCAGGACTCTTGGGTAAAGTCAGATATGCCTATTTTCAAGTTTTTTTGGTTTTGGAAAAAATGTATAGGATGGGATTCGAACCCTGAACCCTCTGCTTGATTAGGGTAATGTTAACCACTGCACCACAGTCATTGTTGGTGATATTGTTGAACTTATTTTATATTTGTAAGGTGTGAACCTGAGTTTTATTTGAAACTATTGCAATTTAATATATTATGAACGCATTCATGACAATAATATATGAAATATATATGATATTTATTGGCACACTTACGATTTAAAAATCTACCATGAATCTACGATTCACGTTTTAATACACGATTCGATTCGCAAAAATGAAAAACGATTCGTTCTGCGATTCACGATTTCACAACCTTGATTGTCATAGTAATTCTTTCACGTGACACAAAATGGCCATGTTGGCCAAAATCTTAACCGTGACTCAAGATTTGACATTGGCTAGAATTTGACATGTGACTTGAAATTTGTGTATATACGGCTAAGTTTTATGGGTCTTTCATTTTGGATTCCATCTCTACTCGTACGTCATCTAGAAAGGAGATTAAATCTTATAGTTTGTTGGATATATATTAATATATGTGCTCTTTATTAGGCAACTTTGCTACATGAACAGCCGTGTAACAGCTGAATAACAGCGTTTCTGATGTGGCATTCATGTGGCAGAGAGAAGATAGCATTCCGTATTATCCATGTCACTAAAATAAAATAAATGAGAAAAAAATCATTATGGAAAATAATAAAACGAAAAGAAGGAGAGCGCTCTTTTATTAGGCGCTTTTTTTTTTCTTTTATTAGAAAAAAAAATCATTATGGAAAATAAACGAAAAAAAATCATTATGGAAACTTTTGAACATTTCAAATACTGTATATGCGCTCTTTTATTAGGCGCAAATCCTATTTTCCAGAGATTATTCTTTTCTGCGAGCGCAAAACCAACTTTTCTGCGCTGTTTGAAACAACGCATACATCTCGCTTCCACATTACTTTGTTTTTATTTGGTTAGAGAAGTGAAATCCATGAAATAGGCCACGTTTTTTGCAAACTGGACTCCAAATTTAAGCGGGGAAAAAATCGTTTGGTCCTTTTTTTGACCGATTTCTACCTGGTTAGTCCTTTCTCATACTAGTCTTCCTTAGTCCTTAATTGTTTGAAAATATCCAAATTACCAAAATATCCTTCATAAAACTACCGCCATTTGTAGTTAAACAAGTCTTCCCAGTTTGTCCTTTATTATGAATTTCATCTGTCGAAATGAACTCCATAAAGTTCAGCAATTACATTCACATTCAAATAGGAAAAGCATGAATATTGACATCTCATATTCCTCGATAAAGTTTAACAAGGCGTTCACTAATTCACATGAAGTGTTGCAAAAAACGGTTCATATCAAAAGATGAGTCTCATCTATCTAAATGAACGCTATAAAAAAAACTTAAAAGTAGAAAAAGCTTGAATACTGACATTTCATATTCCTCAATGAAGTTTACAAACGTGTTCACTAATTCACATGAAGTGTGCAAAAAAACAGAAACACTAGTTACATGACTAGAAATTTATCATTCAATATTCTCTACATGTTTAGAAGTAGCTCTGCTATGGTGAACCTTTTATCCACACCTTTTGCGCAAACCATAGGTCTTCTCATCCTCTCCCAAGCATTCTTCGACTACTTTATATGTTGAACCTGGGAAGAAAAAATAATCAGTTCATCCAAAGAATTGAACCAAAAAATGATATCATTCTCAGAAGTGAAACTGAAAACAAGACCTCATCTTAAGAAATGAACCAGAAACAATCAATGCACCAGCTGTAAAGTTTATATCATATATGAAAATGAACCATGAAGAGCTTGTATTTGTGTCATATTTGAGGATGAACAACAAGAAAATTGTGTCATATTTGAAGATGCACCATAAACAACAAAACAAAAATGTGTCATATTTGAAGATGAACAACATGAAAACAAAGAAAATGCATAAAAAAACATCATAAATTTGTGTCATATATGAAAATGAACCATTAACAGCTTGTATTTGTGTCATATTTGAGGATGAACAACAGTAAAAATGTGTCATATATGAATATGAACCATAAACAGCACAACAAAAACGTGTCATATTCGAAGATGAACAACATAAAACAAATATGAACCATAAATCAGCAGTAAAGTTTGTGTCATATATGAATATGAACCACAAACAACTTGTATTTGTGTCATATTTGAGAATGAACAACAGTAAAATTGTGTCATATTGGAAGATGAACCATAAACAACAAAACAAAAATGTGTCATATTTGAAGATGAACAACATGAAAACAAAGCAACTGCATAAAAAACATCATAAATTTGTATCATATATGAAAATGAACCATAAACAACATGTATTTGTGTCATATATGAGTATGAACACCAATAAAATTTGTATCACATATGAATATGAACCATATAATTAAGGATATCATTCTGAGAAGTGAACAGAAAACAAGACCTCATTCTTAGAAAGTGAAACAGAAACAATCAATTAATCTTAAAAAAATATATTAGATGTATGAAAAAAATCAGTTCATTCAAAAAATTGAACCAGAAAAAGGATATCATTCTCAGAAGTGAAACAAAAAACGTAAGGAAGCAGATTTATACTCAAACAAGCACAAAATATATAAATACATTTTTTTTTTGATAAATAAACCTTAAATTAATCGAAAGCTGGTAAAACAACATTTTGCTGACTTCTCACCTGGGAAGCCAGACTTGCATCGTATGTTAGTTCATCAAAGATTAAACTAGGAGGAGGCAATACATAAGTGAAAGGGGAAATTGCCTTTAGACTATGAGCTAAGACGGTTGCCGCTTTGTTTGCCTCCTTGGCAATTAAACTAAAAGTAAAGGTTTTTGAAGGCATAAAAAAAGACAATAAGGGAGTTCTGATGTTCCTCCAGAGGGATCTAGCTTGCCAATGCATTCTTCTTTTTGCGTCTGTCACAATTCCTATAAGAAAACTGCTAGTGCATTCGATGTGGATCATTGTGTTGTGGGCTTCAGTTCCCCTGCGAATTGCATCAACAACAGCTAACACCTCCCCTTCTTCTCTACTCCGTGCAACGGTTCCTGTTATCTTAACTTCCCTGCAAAAACCAGTGTCAGTTCTGAAAATCATAGCGCAATAAGTTATGTTCAGATTTTCAGTCCACACAAATGCTATGTTAATTTTCAACTGATCTGCCTTAGGTAAGATCCACATTTTAGTTCTGATTGTGGTATCCTTGTGGGTTTGGACTGTCAACGATTCAGGTTTCTTTTTATTGTCTTTCCAGAATTGAAGAGCCATGTTCATCGTAGATAGGGTTTGTTGCTCAATTCCTTTGAACACTTTCCCACATCTTGCCTTCCAAATATGCCATGCAACAGCTGCACAAAAACTACTCCAAGATCCCTGGTCTTTCTGCCATCCTGTTGGTTCAATGTGCCATCCAAAGATCCATTCTTTTATTGTTGGTGTTCCATTGGGGAAAGGTCTTACTCCTGCTGCAACCCAGACACTCCTAGCAAAGTGACATTCCAGGAGAATGTGTTCCAGCGTTTCATTAGGACTTTGGCAAAGAGAGCATACATTTTGTACCCCTGTGAACCTAAACAAAATAGCTGCAGTGGTATGCATTCTCTGCGCACATTTATAGACAAACACATTAGTTCTAGGAGCGATCTGTATTGCCGAAATTCTATCCCATGGGGAGTTTTGAATGACACCGTGTCCTCTAATGGCCCAGTAAAGTGATTTGGTTGTAAAAATACCATCCTTTTCTAGAGTCCACTGAACTCTATCTTGTTGGTTTCTATTGATGTTTATCATACATATAGCATCAGATATGGGTTTGCTAAAGTTTGCACTAATGAAACCTATGTTCCACTCGCCTGTTGTATGGTTAATCAATTCAGAAACTCGAATAATGTTATTGTTGCCCTGACTGCTATCTAACTTAGGTATGCCTGGAACCCAAAAGTCCTGCCATATTTTGATTTTATTTCTTGTTCCGATTTCGCAAATGCAATAAGGTTTAATATGTTTCAAGCCCTTCTGTATGCATTGCCAAATCCATGAACCTGTTTTGTTAATATATATACATTTAATAAAATTAAAATTACAAACCTGCAATAATCCTCACAAACTATATTAGTAGATCCAACCTTCCACAAACCTGAAAAGAAACCACATCTACATTAAAAAAACGTAAAAAAAATAAACTGATCTACATTCGAAAAACGTAAAAAAAAAAAAACAAATATATATTAAAAAAATGTATAAAAACCAGATCTAAACAGAAAACGAAAAAGAAATGCAGAAGAAATCTGATGATGATATTCACAAACTCAATCAACCTGCAAAAAGCAAATTGAATCAATATTAAACGGAAACTTGGTCGAGAAGAAGAAAAAAAAAAAGAATCAAGCTTACGGGATCTCAAGCAGGAATCAGAAACAAGAATAATCAAAAAGATATCGAGCAAGAATTGAAAATATAAACGAATTTTGTTGAATAGAAACCCTAGAAAAATTGAGCTCTCGCTCTCGAGGAGAGAGAAACGTAAATTCAAAACCAGATCTGGAAAAATAATAAATTACCTACATATATACTTGTATATTATAAAAGGGTAGTTACGGTATTTTAGAAAGTCAGATTAAGAAGGTGATGTTCACCCTAGGACTAAATAGGAATATTAGGACTGACCGGGAAAACTATTTTAAAAAAAAGACTAAACATCCCGTTGACTTCGTCAACAGGACTAGAAGGTAAGATTAAGACTAAATCTAGGATTAAATGACAGTTTCTACCATAAGACTAAACCTAAAGTCTAATTCAAAATCTGTTTGTGTAATAATTTCTGCCTCGTAACCTACCAAATCTGTAACGTAATTTGAAAACAACCCCGCGTCCAAATATCGAATTTGCAGTACAAATTTCGCATCGTAGCCTCAAATTTGCATTTTACCAAAATTTGGCCTTGGCCGAAATCTGTCCCGTCAATGACTCAAAATCTATAATGTGATCCATAATCTTCATTGTGAACTAGAATCAACCTTCTGAACTGAATAAAAAGACTGCACCCCACTCATGGCTGTTGTTGTTTGGCTAGATGGCTGTGGTGTGAGTTTGGGCCTTAATGGTAGCCCAAAATATGCAAATAGAAGTCAGTTGTGTACATGATAAGCCTATAACGAAATGGATAAACTTTGTTGATAAAATGACTGAAACAATCATCCTCAGATAATACGCAGTTGCATCAAACCATTAGTCCCCAGCATCCTCTTCATTGGACTGCACCCCCTATAGGCACTCTCAAAATAAATGTGGAAGCATCGTATTTCTAACCAGAGATTTTGCAGGGCGATTTGTGGCTTCAAAAGGAACACTAAATAAAAAGAGCGCAACATGCGCATCAAGCTGAATCATGGGCTCTCTCAGAAGCATTGTTGTGGAGGGTAAAAACCCCTCGGGACACGTGTCGGAAATCCAAGAAGAGAACCCCTCCAGAGGAACCAGCGGCGAAAGCCTCGGACCAAACCAAAGAAGAACGAAACCAAACGCGACGAACGAAGACTCGGAAGAAAGGGATTCGGACCGCACCAAGGGACCGAAGCCCCATAACCAACTTCGGAGCACCACCGAAGGAACCGCCTTACTCGACAAGGACTGACACCACCACGATTGAGTCTCTTGTCTTATTAGCTGTAAACCACCCAAGCTCGGCCTATATAAGGCGAGCTTGGAAAACTTTGTAAGGGTTGGATTCTTTTGGGTGAAACCTAAGCGGCAAGAGAGGGATTAGGTCTGTATCTCCTCTGGCTCCTTAGGATCATTATCCATGTAGTTTCAACACTAAAATATAAATCTTTATACATTTAGTCTTTGATTATTGTCTTTTGTACATCTTCGGTATTGTTCTTAGGATCTTCGTACCACTGAATCATGTTAAATAACTGTATGTATGAGTAGATCTGAGGGCCGTAGTACTTCATGTCACTACACCATATTTGGCTGTATGCAACGGTGGGGTTCAGTTGCGTAGTAAGGTCGCAACACCAGCCAGCTGTTGCTAAACATGGTGTTTCTAAATTCAGCAACGGTAATGTTGCCGTTGCTTAATTTGGTTAGCAACTGTTTGGCAACGGCTGGGATGACGTTGCTAGATTTTTTGCTCGCAACAGTTCGGAAACTGTAGCTAAATTTTTACCAGAAGTAAAAAAAAATAACAAGGTTAGAGAAGACTTGACCTTGATTTGACCAATTCAGCCTGGTCAAGCAAAGGTCAAGTCTTCCTTGACCTGGTCAATAACTATTTCCACCAATTTCATATTACCATGCAATTACACAGTCCCCCTCTCAAGTATTCTCAATCAAACAAAATTCTTTTATTATAGACATGTTCAATGATACATGTTTAAACATCAACACCAATGTTTACACAAAAAATGAACCCATCAAGACATGCTATACAGAGCAAGCAAGATTTTAAACACAAACTATTTCTAACGTAGTTTGTTGTCATAACAAGGTAACACAATTTTACAAACTAAATGAAATAACACATACATAACTTGGTTCATAGGTGAGTTAACCTCCTCTGCTTTATGTGACAAGCCTGAAACACAAATACAGTGCACAATTAGAGCTCTAAATTTTGTTGAAAGCTCATTTACAAAATTTACTACTATGGAATACAAACGAACTTGCAGGTGCAGATATGAAATAAGTGGCTAGAAATTATTAACCAACATAAGCAATGACAATTCATTTCATAGAGAAGCTAAAAACAATAAAGAGAACAGAAGGAAACATACAAAGATGGACTAGCTTCACGTTGACTTAAATATCTGAAACCAACGTCCTCATCCCGAATCAAAACATAACATATCCAAATTTAGTAACTGGAAAAACAAAAACTGAAAGGAAAGAAGAATGATATATGGATGGAGGTGGCCATGGTTCATATGCCCCCCTTGGAACCCATCAATCAAACTGAAAGGAAAGAAGAATGATATATGGATGGAGGTGGCCATTGTAAAGAAGCTTTACGAACTTATCATCAGTGGTGCTCCTGTAAAAATTGTAAAACGAATACCAATGCTTATCCTGCCACCATATCATCCAAAATACATTATAAGAACTAGAATCCACACAGCTAAAAATAAAATATATGTACCTTTATTTCATGCCCACGGAGGCGTTTCATTGTTAACTTTTGTGGAGATCTGCATTAGAAAGATTTGTCAAACAACCAACAGTGTGCAACTTAAGAACAAACGAAATGATCAGATCTTAAGAGAAAAGTCGACTCATATATAGAGTGCTTTCTTTCTGCACTTTGGCATGAGAAGGATACCTTTAGACATAATGTGTGAACATTTACGGGAGTGGAAAAGCTACAACTAATTATATGTGTATCTCTCAGATTCTAATAATGGTAGGTTAGGAGTCTGAAGGGAAAATCATCTTGAATCCTATTAAGCAGTTTCACAGTGCTTTAGGATCAGTTCCCAATCCATTAGTGTGGCTGCAAAAGAAAGATAAGGCAAACAAATTACTTATATGGAAATCGGTGAACTTGGAAACTAAGAGTTTAGGTTCATGGAAACCAGATACCCATCCAAAACACATCAACTACCCATCCAAAACGCATTAAATAAAACCCAAAAATAAAAAACCAGAGATCTTGTGATATGGTCGTGGGGTACCTTCATACGCTTTAAATCAAGCAAGAAACAAACCAAATAACAAAAAATCTAATCATTAAAATCAAACAAAAACTCAAAATCAAACTAGGGTTTGGGTTTACTTACCCACAAATAGTCTTCCAAAGGATCGAAGGCTTAGTGTTCATCCTGTTCATCAAGAAACGAAGATTAATTAATCAAACAAATTAGAACTTTGATAAACAGGAATAAACATGAATCGAACTTTGATTTAACCCTAACATCACCTGAAGAAGAATGAAGACGAGAATCTTTGAAAAAATTAAGAAAAAAATCTGAATCTAGGGTTTATTTACTTCATAGAATCGATCTAAGAAAGGAGAATACCTAAATTAGTTCATCGGAAGTGTAAATCTTCTTCTCTGACTACCGAATCTATATGTGTTTGGTATTGAGGTCGATGATAACGACGATGGTGGTGGTGGAAAAAGGGGAAAGATGAGCGTCTGTACTCAGAGCTCGAAACAAACGAGTGTGGAGTTGAGAGAATAAGTGAGAGAAGGAGATAAGGCATAGGGTTTGATAAAGTTGCCCTCGGGTGGATTTGTGTTACCAAACACACGAACTATTGGCACACGTTTTCCTTCACCTATCAAAACTAGCAACATGACTCCAGTTGTTGCTTAATTGGCAACATAGGGCTTGTCGTTGCTTAATTTTAGCAACGTAGCATAAACAGTTGCTATGTCGCAACTGCAGCTTAGCCGTTGCTAATTTTTGTTGCATTCTGCCATATATGGTGTAGTGTGTACCTATGCAGATTTTCTACTCGTACAGTTTGGCGCTAGAAACAGGGATTGATTAACAACTTAGGGTTTGCATGTGATTTTTCGGGTTTTCAAATTTTTCATAGATTTCATCATTTTTCCAAAGATTTCCAAAGTTTGTTTTTTCAAAAGAAAGCTCCAGTACCTTAAACGTCTAAAGATCCTTAAAGGCTTTAGCATGTTCAAGGGTTTTTCTGAGCAAATCATCAGATGGAAAGGTCATCAACTCAGGGGCTCAAACCTTGGTATGGCTGAATTGATTTCAAAAATGGTAGCTGATTTTCATCTTGTATGCTTTAAAATGGAGGCTAGTTATAAAAATGTGTGCGTAAATCTATTTTAGGGTTTTCAAATTACCTGCTGTATTTGGAAATAAACTTGCGTAAAGAAACCATTGGGGAAAGATGATTTTTGCTAAAAGACAAAATATGCAGTTAGGGATATATCTAAAAAGGGGCGAATACGACCTACGTTAGAATTCGCCTGATAAAAACTGTTGCAGTGTACAGACTTACATGGCCGACACAGTACACTGCAATAGTCGCCTTGGACCTCACGGGTTTTTGTTTTCTGACAGGTCACAACCGGAATGGCTTCAAAATCTGACCAGGCTCCGAAGCAGCGAGTAGGATCTTCGAAGCAAGGGACCGGATCCTCGAGACAGCATTACACCAGGTTTTCAACAAGTAAAGGGTTATCCCCCGAGGTGGCGGCTAGCACAGTCCAACACAGAGAACCAGTAAACGAGGACGAAGTATATGTAGAGGACTTAGGCCCAGAGGGAGAGGGATTCCCAGAGGCTGAAGAACCACCCCAACATCAAATACAAGAAGAAAATGGGGAAAACGACGAAGAGGAGGACGAAGCGGCCGACCCTGATAATGACATGCCCGAACACCAGCCTACCGAAGAAAATACGGCGAGAGCTGCACGATTTAGAAAGTTAATTCTGAAAAACAGAAAAATAAAAAAGCTAAAAAAGCAGCTAGCCGAAGCAAACAAAAAGGTGGCAGAAAAATCAGCATCCAACTACAGAGGAGGCAGCGAAGGGCACTCTCGTCCAAACAATGTATCTCAATCAAAGGAACACTCCGTATCCAAAACGTACATCAAGACCAAGGGCACCAGCAAAGGTCATGGAATCACAGTATCAAGCAAAAGGACCGAACCAGGAGCCCACACAAAAGAAAGCACACAGATACTCAGCAAAGATAACCAAACAAAGAAGGACGTCGAAGCTAGGGCACTGCAGCAAGTAATGTTGGATCAGATCAAGGCACTCCGAGCAGAAATTTTTGACAATCGAATTCAATCAAGTGACAGGATCAATCTCACGCAAGCCATGAATGATGTCAATCGCTCTCCCTTAAGCCCGGAAATCCTTTCAATGGCAATTCCAATAAAGTGCACTATGCCCACCTTCACATCAATTTTTGATGGTTCGGGAGACCCGACCGTGCATATCAAAATGTATCTCTGAGTCTTTTTGGCTTACGTTGATAGAGATGAGGTGCTCTGTAAATATTTCCCCTCTAGCTTGAAAGGATAAGCCCTTGCTTAGTATGATAACCTCGAAGCCAGCTCGATCTCATCCTTTGAGGAGTTGTCCAAAGTTTTTATACTGCACTTCCTATACAACAACTCCTCCAAGCCAGGGGTAGAGAAGCTATTCAGCATTCGGGTTCTACCAGGAGAGTCTACCAAGAGTCTGACGAGCAGATGGACCGAACAGTGCGTAGAGGTGGGAAATGGAGCTACAGAAAAGGACAAAGTACGAGCATTCCTCAACGCTCTGGATAAAGATCACCCTCTATATGATAGGCTTTTCTCAAAGAACCTCGAGACGCTACAAGATCTCCGAAAGTACCAGAAGGAGCGAATTACCTTGGAGGAAATCAAAGAACAAGCAGCCTTGGGGAAGGAAACAATTTTAAAACAGGTCCACTCAATAAACAACTTATCGCTTGAAGAACGAGGCCAAGCAATGAATACTCAATTTGGGGACCCGTCGAAGCGAGGAAGACAAGAGGATAACGGTCGCTATGGGAAGGAAGGTAAATTCAGAGATGGCAAGTATCATGACAATAGAAAGTACAATGATATCAGAGGAAACAACCCTCGGGGAGGTTTGAAGGAAGCAGCATCCAACAAGGACAAGGAAACAGAAAAATCGGGACAGCTAAACCAGGATTTCCTGCCTTTCACGATAGGAAACTTCCAAAGATTTGTGTTCCCATCGAAGATGCCCTTCGGATTATCGAGCAGTCCGAATTTTCCAGCGAGATAAGATATCCCATAAGCAGGGGAAATCAACCGAAACACACAAAAAATTCAAGAGACTATTGTCAGTTTCACAAGTTTTACGGGCACACAACCGAAGACTGCGTTACAGCGCAAGACCAAATTTATTTCTTCATAGCCAGGGAGCAATTTAAGCATCTTCTGGAACTACCTAAGCCACCCCCAAATCATCCACAGCCTAAGGAGGAGCCAAAGAATGAAGCTTATGTGATTACAATCGACAGAGATATTCCAAGATTCAGAGCTTGCAATTCCATCGTTCACACAAAAGGTCTCGAAGAGATCCAAACAAGCCGAATTCATAAAAGGGATTTTGAGGGAGAGGAAATACTCAGCGTAATCACAAAGAATCATCTAGAAGAGTGGCAGAAGCAGCCCGTATTCTTTTCGGCAGCAGACATCCCCAACGAGGGAAGAGCGCACAATGATCATTTGGTCATCACCCTTCGAATGGGAAAAATAGCTATGCCAAGAATACTGGTGGACCCTGGAAGTTCCGTGGATATACAAACATATGACAAGATGAAGGGAAAGAAAGCCGCTTTGGTACCCTTATCGTACAACATATTCGGTTTTAATGGGAAACCATCAACACCTCGGGGAGAGCTAATGATAACAATTCATGCTGGCAGCCAAAAGCAGCCAACCTTATTTTGTGTGGTGGACATAGACTCTCCTTATAACGCTATCGTGGGAAGGCCGTGGTTACACAGCATTATGGGCGTAGCCTCAACCTTGCATCAGAGAATCAGGTTTCCAACTCCACGAGGGATTACGGGGATTCCAGGTGACCCTACTGAGGCTCACGCCTGCAATGAAATAGACATTCAGGCCAAAGAAGGTAGCAAGGAATGCTCGGGGCAAGCTAAGCATCCAAGGATAACGGACGAAAGCATAGAAAAATCCATAGCTGAGACAGAAGCCGGAATGACAAGTGTAAAGCAAGACAACAGCGAAAAGGACCAACGTCCCGATAACAGATAACAGTTCATCGTAGCGGCAGGCTGCCTCCAGACTCTGAATGAAGAAATGGGCGAGCCTAGCGAAGGCAAGAACATTCAGCAAGAACCTTTCTGGGCCGGACCATTCGTCATAGAGAGGCAACTTGGGAACGACACGTATAGCTTGATCAACCTCGAAGGCCAGAGGTTAAAAACCCCAGTAGAGGGGAAGTATATGAAACACCTAGTCTGAGAAAGCAACTTCTTGTGTAAGCAGTACTCGAAGAAAGATTTAATAAATAAAAATCGCACTCGTTGATGCAATTCCTCCCGAAATCAAACTCCAGATCCTGCCAGGACGGGTAAAAAATCCCACCTGGATAGGCATAATCGCAAAGGTTGTAACACCAAAGGCAGAAAACGCCAAACAATAAAAAGGTTGTAACGCCGAAGGCAGAAAACGCCAAACAATAAAAAGGCTGTAACGCCAAAGGCAAAAAACGCCAAAAACCATAAAGACCTCGAATAGCAGGCACAGAGCCGATGACCATATAAATCGTAAGGGCCCTACGAGCTATATGGCACGGTCCTCTACCTACAAGACACCCCGCTAGCGGTGGGCCCCTTGAATTAAGGCTACATAAGCTGATGATACATTCGTGCCCACTACCAAACGACCACGAGGACCTCACGTTCTCGGGCATCGAGGGGACGATAAATGGGATTAACATCTACCTATAGAGGGCAATGGAACCCCGAGGCAGTTAATTAGCTTGCATTTACGGAAAATGACAAGTGAGTTATACAGCCAAGGGACCTCCTCCAAACAAAAAACAGCCTTGAGGAGGGGCTTAACAATAGAAAAATAAGCAAACAAATTCTTTATATAATCAGTGCAGGGCATGGAGTGCGACAACAAAAAGTGCGTGTATAAACAAATGTTTCAGGCGCAGCCGAAAAAGGAAAAACAAAATTACTAAGCTAAAAGCCCTTGTTA
The DNA here is from genome assembly GCA_023529015.1 of Papaver nudicaule. Classification (NCBI taxonomy): domain Eukaryota; kingdom Viridiplantae; phylum Streptophyta; class Magnoliopsida; order Ranunculales; family Papaveraceae; genus Papaver; species Papaver nudicaule. The sequence continues at coordinate 14,960 of JAJJMA010179801.1, forward strand.
GGCACAAAGAGAAACGTCATCAAGAACTTCCATTTCCCTCACAAGGCCCTTGTCAATTTGGATATTATCATCTTGGGTCCGAAGTTGAGAATGGTCAGACCCCGAAGGAGCAATTTCCACAGCATTGGCGACTTCCTCCTCACTCTCCGCGTCACTATATTCCCGAGAAGGTTCTTGAAATAAGTAGTGATTCTCTTTATCAAATATAGCACCCGGGGCTCGGCCAGTACGCAAATCAGTCTCTTCCTCAATTTCTTCCTCGCTTTCCCTTTCGCTATACTCCAAAGCGGACTCCTGAAATAAGTAATGGCTCCCCTTATCAAAGACAGTACCTGGGGTTCGGCCAGCACACCCCTTAGTGGAATCCTCATGACTTTGGGAAAAATTATCCACCATACCAACAGTCTTTCCACCAGCACCATGCTCAGAGCTATCCTTTGAACAATCGGCACCATCTCTAGGACCCTCCTCGGGACAATGATCGGATCCACCTGGACCATTATGGCCACCCTCGGCATCACCCCTAGGGCTCCCTGAGTTTCCGCCTTTGGAATCGTCATTGTCATCATCATCATCATCGTCATCATCACCCGGACCATTCAAAAACTTCTCTAGCAAGCCTCTCTTACGTAGTTCATTCCTAGCTAAGGCTACATATACCTCCTGCGGGAGCAAGTACTTATCACCAGGAAGTATGGCATCCGAGTCTCGCGCACCAATAGGACCATAGGTAGGAGGCTCAATGCCAATGGTCCTAAAAAGAGAACGACCATGTTTTCGACAGGCCATACTAGTAGCAAAGGCAGTAGTTAGAGCAGATCGGGAAACAAGCTCTTCGACAGCTTGACCATGTCTCAACTGATGATGCACGATAGCAAAGCCAGTCACCATGTCCCTTACACTCGCCTGACAGTTAAGACGAAATTCTCGCTCTTCGGACAGCTGCTCAGTGCACCTCGTCACCTCTTCCGAGCGGCGCTTACGTTCAAGCTCAAGTTCTTGAGAAAATCGCTCCATATCGGCATAGCGACGCTGACGTTCTTCGGATAACTCTCGAGACAACTTTTTAACCTTGTCTTTGGCCTCCAACTTCCGTTCAGACTCATTTACCAGCTGATTGGAGGCATCATCCCTTGCCGCCTCGGCATCAGCAACCTGCTTCTTCAAATTGGCTTCGATACCTGTAAAGCACAAACAAAAAAATATATATATCGGAACGATAAGACAATTAAACTCGCTCAGGGATACGAAAGAAGCAGAACAAAATAAAAGTGGGGTTAGCTCCCTACTTTCTTTAAATATCACATATTCCGACACCTCGTGCTGATTAGAGAAACGAGGCACAGAGGCATTCTTCCTAATATCTTCGGAGGTAACTGCCCCACTCTTAGCTAGTTCTATTTGATAGTCATCAATGAGACGAGCAGAATAGTCTTTCGACTTATTAGCTAAAGCAAGTTCCAGACATATATCATTACAACTCCTCTCCAGAAGACCATTTTTCGTAACCAGATCATTATTGACATTCTTCAGCGTAGCTAGCTGAACCTTCATATTTTTGATATTCTCCTCTAACCTTTCAATCAGAACCCTACCAGAAGCACTGACCGATCTCTCCGAGCGAGCTTCATCTCGCTCTCGTGTCAGACGATCCACATCCAGTTGAAAAAAATGATTCTCTCGGGCCAGAGCCGTATTCTTATTTTTAGCCTCCTCGAGAAGGCGCTCGGCTTGGTCCCCTCTTTTTCTCTCTTTAACAAAAAGACCTTCGGCTTCTTGCCTTTTCGTCCTATAATAATCCACATCTTCTAAAGCTTTGTTCTTTTCTTCCAAAAGCCTACAACTATCACTTCGGTAGCTCTCGCTACTCAAGGCAATATGAGACGCTTGTCGACCCTCCCGAAGTCGGTCAATAGCCAATCTGACCTCTTGAAGTTTTCTCTCGCTCTCTTCCAGCTCGCCTTTTTAAAAGCAAGCAGCAAATCCGTTCTTAGCATAGCGCTGCAAAAACAGATATGTACAAAAATAACCAAAAAATAAAAAGACTTACATATCGAATGCTTTTTCGCAATGGCACTGCGAACTTTCTCTTGAGCCAGCTCCTCCTGCATCCGGTAAAACTCTCGTTCATGATATTCAGCCTCGCCAGCTTGATCAAAGTTATGAGCCAACAGACCAGAGGCATGGTAATCACCCTAATAAAAACAAAAAAGTTAGCACAAAGCCTCGGCAACATTGGCATACGAGCAATAGGCATGAAAACAACTCACCGCTTGAAGAATAGACAAGCTCTCCTCATGGGACAAGGGAGGATGGCGAATATCATAATCGGCCCTGGGACAGTCGCCTCCGAAGAATCACGCAGCTTCCTGCAGAAACCAGGATCTAAAGGATGTTCTAAGGGATTCGAGGCATGGGCTTCAAAGCGAGTTGAAACTTCGGCAGTAAAATTACTGGGGTTATGGTTTTCAAACAAGACTTCTTTAAACCTCTCCGCGGTATATGATTGCCTATATTTACTAGTGTAACTTGGAGCAGGTGGAAACTTTGAACTTTGCGGGAAACTGACAACAAGTTCTTTAGAAAGGTCCATCTCAACAAATGAACCATCCTCTCGAGGAACAAGAAGGTCCACTGGAGTGACAATTCTCTCTGCTGAACGAATAGAAGGCTCGGCAACAGCACGGGTAGAAATTACCATCGCTGAGGCAGAGGCACCGAGGGTAGCTCTAGGTGTAGAAGAACCCGTAAGAACAACGTCTGAAGCAGCACCAGTAGCAGCAGCTGTAGGACCTACTATAGCTGAGGTAGAGGCACCAATGGTGGTAATAGGCAAAGTAACGGGAGGACTCGCGGCACTCACTTCTTTGATAACCATTTCAGTTGTCCTTGGTGCTGGCACCTCCTTACTAGCATTCGTAGATTCCTTTGGAGGTCTCGTAGCAGCTCGACGACGTCCAGACTGAACTCCTCTAAGAATCGTTTGGAAAACAGATTTTTTCAACGGCCGCGAAACTTCCGAATTTCCCCCATAGTCAAAGTTCATCAGACCATGACTAAGGTTTAGGGCACCTAAAGGCTCTCCCTGCAGATAAGTGATGGTGTGTCAAACCAACAAAGTTAATATTCTTACTTCACTAAATATGGATTAAGCACAGTAGCAAGAATAAGTTCGTTCCACAGAGAGAGATATGGTTTATCAGTTGTGTTGAAAACTTATGAGTAACCAGAGGGGGGGGATTTTTGTTGTGCGAATAAAATAAAAACGAAACAAGTAAATAAAGATAGAATTCAGAGAGATGAAATACTGGTTAAGGGTTTCATCTTCAATCACCAAACATGTTCATCAATCGATCAAAGTTAACATTCAATCTTTCTCATACCAAGAGCCCTAGAGTACCCCATCGAGAGTATACTCCGGTAAATTCCTTATATCATTGCACACCATAACGATGAATGTGCAAATACTACTCAGAGAATAACTTGACGCAACGTGCAATCAAGTTCAACTCTCCAAGAGCTTTAGGTTCTATGAATTAGGCTAATCTATGCAATAGTAAAACTATTCAACATAGGTCAAGCTTCTACATATTATTTCTAAAAGCTATCACCACTTTCGAAATCATATTGTGCTACTTGTGACAGGATTCTTTGACTATTTCGTATCTCAAAACCCTAGTCTAGCTATAGATATACTTTCATATTCATTCAATTTGCAATTTAAACAAATAAGAGAGCAATCATATTGCAATACATCAATCATGCAATTATTAAACACAGTAGAACATGAACGACAAGAGATTTCATGAATAACAACAATTGACCAGCCAGATTGATTAATATGTTTGAGACATCCAATTACATCCCATAACCAATACGAATTATTTAGCTACACATCACAATGGAGTTCATCTTGACAAATAAATTGAAAGAGATAATTGAATTAAATTGAACAAAGTTTCAAATCAAACCCAATAACCCAAGCAATTGTGGGTGACCTTAGATACTGCTGGTGGTGTTGTGAAGGTGGACTGTGGGGTGCAAGCGAAGTTGGTGATGGATGGCGTTAACTGCAGCTTGAACTCTACGGAACTGTTGTAGCGGTGCTGGTGATGATGGTATGTGCTGGTGCAAAGAGGAACTGCTGTGTGGTGTTGGTGGCAATGGATGCAAGTGACTGCTGCTTGTGCAGGTGGACAGATGGAGTGTAGGTGGTGGATGTGAGGTGGTGCAGTTCCTGGTGGTGGTGACAGGAGAGATGGTGGAGACCTGGTGGTGGTGGTAATGGCTGTCGAGCCTAGGAGAGGAGCAAAGCTCTTTCCTGTTGGTGAACGGCAGCAGTAGCAGGGGTCGAGAGATGCCTTTTTCTGTGCCCTAGACGTTCTTTTATAACTTCAATTCCCTGCGAGGTTTTCTCCCACGCAAGCTCCGTTTTCCAACCTCTGTAGCTTCTAAATATACTCTTCAATCTCCACCATTCATCACATGAATCAATGGCAGCAACCAACTTCCGTGGTGTTTTCAACTCCTTCTAACCCATTGCCTGAACTCAGTTGATGTCTAACACATGTGCTACCCCTTGGCAAACCTTCCTGTGAACCTGACTTTCTCTTGCCCAAATTCTAATCTGTCACAAACACCCACCAGAGTCGATGGCTAACTCCTGGCAAGGTCGCAGCTCAGCACAAAAACACAACTGAACCTGAACTGGTCATTCAGGCAATTTAGCAAACAGATGATGCGCATTTCGCAACTGACAGTGAATGAAGCTCTGTTGGTAATCTTCTTAGCCGCAATTTCTCCTTCCCTGTAACAGTGATATCACACACACACATACACACATTCATTCATAAATCTGAGTCAACTTCTTCATCAACCAGCCACACAGAAATCAATGGCAGTGACACCATCTTCTCCCCTGTTTTCTAGCTTCGACCAAACCCCAGACATCCTTGTTAACTGGAACCCATTGTAGCAACCCTCGGCAAGAACCTTCTAATCCCCTTGGCAACACCCTGAACCCATAGTTTAGCTGGTGATAGCCGCTTGGTGGAGCTCTTGTTGAACTGACGCTGAGAACTGGAACTGAATCCGTAAGTTGAATTTTGAAATGGAAATAGGGTGGCCCTGATCAAGCAGGTAGGTGCTTCGACAGTCTAAATTCAAAATCCAACGGCTGCTTCTAGTAGATAACGTCGGGTGCTCCAGTAAATGTTCACTCAAACTCAATGACTGCCTTTCGACTGAACATTGGCTGCCTCCAGCATTTCTCCAACAGGTCGCCCCTTAACGGTGGTTGTCCCTTAACGATATCTTGACTCCGATTAGCACTTGCCCACGAAATGACTATTTTGCCCTTTTTGCTCCACATGACTCCAAAATACCTACAAAATGCAAAAGAAGCGTAAAACGCAACTAATACAACAATTATAGCAAAGAAAGCATAATCCATGAATACTTTAGTGAGGTGTTTTAGACACCTATCAATAAGGAGTCGTCTTTCTCAGGGAACAAACAGAGGCAAGTATGAATACTTCAGAAAACAATGAAAGAAAGTATTTGTTACCTGCTGCATAGTCTCCTCATCTGCCCGGGAACGCTTTACGCTGCCCGAGGGCTCCACGAAGACACCCTTGCCTTTTCCCAAAGGCGAGCGAGATAACCCTTTATCCTCGTCAGAAAAGTGAATGGAGAACAAGTAATGAGTCTGAAACTCATGCCCTGCATCGAACTCGGTCCGAGCAAAGAATCGGCCAGAGTCCTTCCAACCTCGGAGCACGGGACCTTTGAGGGGTATAGGTTCCGAGTACCAGTCTTCATCCATAGAGTAATCCAAGGACCCGGGGATGATATTCTCGCTACCTTCCACAGTCCGAAAGCTAACCCCCCAAGGATCAAACTCGTTGTCGAGGGTTAAAAAGGGCTCGTAGTGTTTGAAGAAATTCTCAACAGTAAAATAGAACTTCGTTGTAGATCCGGCAGGGGAATTACTTCGGAGCAAAGAACCCACTGATTGATAAGATAGATAGAGCTGCAAGTGAGCTGCATCACCCCTCGAGGCTTAGGAAGAGAGCAAAGGATGTGAAGAAACAAAGGATTTGAAGACTTGTAAAGAGGAAGAAGTAACCTTGCAGACATTTGATGAAATGTTACCAAAAGTTTGTCCTCGCTGCATTGATACTCCTCGACCAGTTCTGGAGTCAATCTGGGAGAATTAATGGTTTCAATCTGAAAGCCCTTTCCATTAAAATCCATACCATTCATCCTTAGAGAAAGGGCGTTAACTTTAGGAGAAGATGACATAGAAAAGGAAGACGCAGAAAAGAAAAGGTGATACCGCCGGCGGACGGAGGTAACAGAAGCAATTCGAAGTAGAGGAAAGGAAGGAGGGGAATGTTCAAAAGAAATCAACTTTATGAAAGAATAAGAGGATTAAAACAATGGGTCATGGAGAAAAAGACGGATAGAATGCCTGATATGAAATTACAAATTGGGAGACTTCACGGAAAGAAAACGCCGGCGCCAAGAAAGATGAATACGAAAGGGTTAAGGAGTTTTTAGAGGGAGAACCGAAACTTAAATAGTGAAAAAGAAATCGGTGCTACCAGTCAAAAGGTAAAAAGCCGCGAAATCCTCGAGTTTAGGAGGAACGTGTCGAAAAACTCGCACCTGGCAAGTAGTGGGGATACTTGATAAACATGAGGTGGACAAAAGAGAAATTTCCTCTCCACGCATCTTCGATACAAGGAAAGGAAAGATGCAAACTGTGGAGGGTAAAAAACCCTCGGGACACGTGTCGGAAATCCAAGAAGCAGAATCCCTCCAGAGGAACCAGCGGCGAAAGCCTCGGACCAAACCAAAGAAGAACGAAACCAAACGCGACGAACGAAGACTCGGAAGAAAGGGATTCGGACCGCACCAAGGGACCGAAGCCCCATAACCAACTTCGGAGCACCACCGAAGGAACCGCCTTACTCGACAAGGACTGACACCGCCACGATTGAGTCTCTTGTCTTATTAGCTGTAAACCACCCAAGCTCGGCCTATATAAGGCGAGCTTGGAAAACTTTGTAAGGGTTGGATTCTTTTGGGTGAAACCTAAGCGGCAAGAGAGGGATTAGGTCTATATCTCTTCTGGCTCCTTAGGATCATTATCCATGTAGTTGCAACACTGAAATACAAATCTTTATACATCTTTATTGTCTTTTGTACATCTTCGGTATTGTTCTTAGGATCTTCGTAC
>JAJJMA010179811.1:0-22857 GCA_023529015.1 Papaver nudicaule
TTGATAATGCTTAGTTATACGCATATACCTAAGCACTTTCTTCACTGATTTCCAATGAGATTCACTTGGTTTGTGTTGGTAACATCCCAACAACAAAGTTAATGTCTGGCCGCGTGCAAACCATAACATACATCAAGCTGCCGACAGCTGATGCATAGTTCTTGGAATCTATTCGTCTTCTTTCTAAGTCAGATTGAGGACACTCCGACCGATTGATAACATCACCCTTCACAATAGGTGCCTCACCCGGAGCACAATTCTGGCATTCTGCATCTCAAACCTCTTGAGTATCTTCTTGATGTAGGCTTCTTGAGACAAATCCAACAAACCTCTGTTTCTGTCCCGATAAATTTGAATACCAAGAACAAAGTAAGCTTCCCATAAGTCCTTCATTTAAAAATTAGTTGAGAGAGAATTACTAGTGTCATGTAGCAAATGGAATCATTGCTATCAAGAAGAATATCATCAACATATAGAACTAAGATGATAAACTTGCTCCCACTAGATTTCAAATATATGCATCTATCAACTTCGTTCTGAACGAAACGATACGATGACACCACTGGATCAAATTTTAGGTACCACTGACGGGATGCTTGCTTTAACCCATACAAAGATTTCTTTAAGCAACATACTTTACCTTCTTTACCTTTTGATGTTATACCTTCATGCAGCTCCTATAGATATTCTTATCAAGATCACCATTCAAAAACGCTGTTTTCACATCCATTTGAATCAATTCAAGGTCAAATTGAGATACCATTGCCATGATTACTCTAAATGATTTTTTTTTTTTTTATGAAACTGGAGAAACATTTCCTCTTAATCGACACCTTGTTCTTGAGTATGACGCTTTGCTACAGGCTTAGCCTATGGACTTTCAATGCTTTGATCGACATTCATTTTTATTTTGAAGATCCACTTAAAACCCATAGTTGTTGCACTTGCACCTTCTGGCAGATCCACCTCATACCATACTCCATTATTTTCCATTGAATGTAACTCATCATCTATGGCAGGTAACCAAATGTGTGAGTTCTTCACAATCACTGCTTGTGAATAGGTCAATGGTTCTTCCACATCATCATTAGTACCATATGATTCTACCATGAATGTACTAAAACCAGGTTTCATGACATTTTTTTTGTCTAGCAGATTTGCGTAGAATTGATTCACCCTTTTCAACAGTTTTAGATGATTCCGGAGCATTAATTGTGGATTCCTCGCGAACTGAAGTACCAATCTGATCTGTAAGATTCTCTTCCTCAAATACAATTTGTCGAGGTTCACTCCCACTTATTTCATCATTGGACAAACTTCCACTACTGTCTTCTCTTATCTTTAGATTGATGGGATAAACTTTCTTATAAACAAGAGGTAGAGTGGAGTCCACCTCATGCTAGTAGGACGTGTGTCATTCAACCTTTCATCATCAGTTAAACAAGAACCCTATCATTCATGATATTATCTAGTATGCCATTCCTTATCAACATAACACAACCTTTTGATGAAAATCACTTAAGATACCTATAATAAGCTCTGGTCTTCAGTATTCAAACGACATTCAACTAAACCACCTAATTTAATTCTAGTACGAGAGTAAATTTAGTAGACCAATTCAAGGATTGTGTTTTGGTATTTAAATTTGACATTCCAACGCCAGAGGGTTCAACCTAGCAATGATCTAACACAAATCTTTCTTATTTTATTACAATGAATGAAGAGATTGCTCTAATAAGACATCTGTACAACGACATATAATAGACATTGGGTATTATTAGCCAAACCAATCCCCTTTATAACATCCAAAGTTGGAGCGTCTCTATGACACAATGTCCGAAAATAAAGTGTGATTTTTTGGGGAATGTGATGATTTAATGGGGACTGTGGTCCTTCAAAAATCGTCACAGTAAAATGCAAAAACCATGACGATTTTATTAAGTCGTCACAGTATAAAGCGAAAACCATAACGATTTTTGGAAGACCACAGTCCCCATTAAATCACCATAGTCCCCAAAAAAACTAGGAAAATAAAACTTAAGGGGAATTTCAGAAATCCAAGTTTGCTTGTGTGGAAATGATATGAACCTAGGATGAAATTTCCTAGAGGGTATGTATCTCAGGTGGTGGTAGATGAACCTTCTACTGACGACCAGGACGTTGATATGATGGTAACGAAACCCGTACTTTTGTAGATGTTCTTCCACTTTCTAATATGTAGCATTGTTGATGAGAGTCTCACGCTTGTATTCTTTTGTAGACGAGCCACCCAAGAGACAACGAACCCGTAGAGCTCTCAAGTGTTGATGATGGAGATCATGAGGTAATTGAGAGGAATGCTAATTCTTCTCCTTCTCGTGAGGTGACGAGTCCTAACACAGTGAGTGCCTTGCATATTATTTTTTTTTAGCTTCAGGTTTGCACCATTATACGAAAATTATCGTGGAAAACTCATACGACCTCCGTTTTTTATGATTAGCCCCTACTTTCGTAGATAAAATCCTGAGCTATCATCTATTAGGATAATTTATTGAATTTTAGACCATTTACCTTGTCGTTTTTGCTGAGTAGTGAAATTACAGGAGTATTTCGTCGTATTTCTGACAGTTCGTTTCTCGCGCATTCCCTGGTGTTTGCATCGTATCTCCCAGCTAGCTTGTTGTATCATCATGACATTTTGACACAGGATAGTAGACATCCAGGAGAGTATTGTGTCCAAAAATATCCTCAAAATTCCACATATATTTTCTGCAGTTCTTGACGTGATTTTGCATAGGACCCTCGACTGCACGTCTCGTGTATGATGTAGTATTTGTGTCGTATCTCCCGAACCCCATGCTGGAATGATATGAAATTTTAGTATGTCTCGGAAGATGTATAGGGGAAGATTGTGTCCAAAACTATCCTTAAAATTCCTTGTAGATTCTTCAAACCAACCGTTTCTTTGCGACGGAAATTCTGACGCAGGAAGTTCTGACGACCTTTTCTTTCCTTTAATGCTCATGCTATATCTCTCAAACTACACGTTGGATTGCCGTAAAATTCTAACATGTCTTGGTAGGTACTTATAGGAAGATAATGTCCAAAAATCTCCTCCAAATTCTTTATAGATTTATTTAACCAACCGTTCTTCTACGGTAAAATTCTGGCGCAGGAAACTCTGACGGTCTGTCTTCTTTTACATGCTTAAATGTTTGCGTCATATTTCTCAAACCACACCGAGTTATTGCATGAAATTTTACCACATGTTAGTAGACATTAAACTGAAGGTTGTGTCTAAATTTTACCCCAAAATTCTTCACGAGCTCTCCGCAACAATCACTTCGGCTTCATATGCACGTTCTGTCAATTTACTTCGGCATGTACTGTAATGTAATGTTTACACTTTACACCATATTTCTTAAACCATAAACTGTTTTTTTATGAAATTTTAACACATGATAGTAGACATATGTAGAAGGATAGTGTGTGAAAATCATCCTGAAATTCCTTATAGATTCTCCACCTTGCTTGTTTTGGCGTTATGCATTCTTTCTGGTTTCTAACCACTAATTCTCTATGTTTCTTTTTTTTAGTTCATGGAAGGAATCGGTCAGCTCATGAGTAATGAAATGATGATGACCGAGGATGCTGATGATCTTCATGTGGATCCTTCTGTAAATGTTATCATGGGCTCGCCGATAGAAGGTGACGTGGGTGGAGATGCTGGTGATGACACTGAAGAACTTGAGTCTTCTGATTCTGAGGACGCCATGGATGCTGAAATGAGGATTCTCTACCCGAATGCTGGTGTTGCATTTTCTCTCTTAAGTAGAGTAAGGGATGATTGCGTAGCGGTCGGCGGCTTTGTAGGACCCAAAGTGTATCAATACATGTATACTCGTATTTGGAATAGGTTCGGGCACATCGCTAATGAAGACACTGATCGTTTCATGGCAGAAAGATTCGTTGTTGCTTTTGTTAGGGCATTGTCCGGTCAAACCCACTAGCGTTGGTATGTCAAGCTAGTTGTCAGTTTTAGGTGTCAAAACACAATTCTTGATTTAGCCTAATAGAGTTTAGATTTCGGAATTGAGATATAGACAAAGTAGTAGAGACCTTGAAGACGAAGACTGTGAAGACAAAAAAGACACCAATTATTCTTCATCGACAAAAGGTTAGTAGGAGTTATGACTTTTATGGAAATTCTTCTATTCTACTTATTCTATCTTTCAAAATAGTCGACTACTTTAGTAGAGATACTAATAGCGATTGAGATCGTATTATTGTCTACATGACCATGTGTTATGTTGGTATTTGTTCCCACGAATACTAAGCTTACAAGAATGCATGAGATTGATTCGATACCATTTGTCCATTGCAATGGTTTCTTGCAAATCACTTGTTGGATATGGGTGAATCTAAAGGACCACTCTTGAGCACGAGTCCAGTGGATTATAGCTGAGGGCGTCTAACACGTCTAAGTACTGGCCCAGCCCAGAACTTCCAGCGGATCCAAGTTAAACCCTAATCTGAATAACAACGGTTCCCGAACTGTTCGTGAACAGTGACTTGAGAATTTCTCCTTAGTTCCAAAGCGTCAATTTATACGCGTACTAGTACGTGAACCTCAGATTCGATGCATTTGGTCGTGATTCAGATGGACGGTTTGCGAACCGGCCAAGGTGAATATTCTTTGGGATTTTCACACGGGTTAATCTCTGACTCCTTTATCTCTTAGTTGGACTTGGTTATCACGAAATATCTTCTGTGGTCCATCTAACGGTTCTCAATGTGTCAATAAGATAAAGATTATCTCTGGTTTGTTGGATATCATTCTTGAAGTGTTTTTGAGCTAACAAAACACTTGGAAGATAAATGATAAAGATTTCCAATTGAGATAAATCTAGGTTTCTTTGTGTGCAAGTTAAGTAACGGGTTCGTTTTACACGGGCACTTGCTAAACTTGTGGAACAAGTAACTAGTTGCTTTATTCCAAAGCAACCTATCTTATTGAGTAATATAAATAGAGGTGTTTAAGGACGAAAACCGCAAGCATCAAGCATACGTGAAGATTTTCTGTGGAATTGATCGTAAACTCTTTTCACTTCGGTGAATGCTTGTTGTGGTATAGTCATCCTCTATTAGGTAGCAGTTCCTCTTGGGAATTACCTAACGACTATAAAGACTTCTCTTGAGAGTTGGGAAGCACAGGTAGGAGATTGAGACCTTAGTGATTGAAATCAGAGTAACCTGTAACCTTGGTAACCTGATCACGTTCTTGTCTATTCTACGGTCCTTCTCTTCTGATATAAGGCCATTCAAGAACTGATACGTTACACAGGGTTGTAAAGAAGCAACGCACGGCTGCACTCGGTGTTGTAAGACCTAGTCATCTCCAGTTGTATAAGTTTCTTAAGTGAATCTTCATTTGCAACTGAGGTAGAGACAAGTTGGGCATAGTTTACTCGGTTTACTTGTCAACCACCGCTTGTAAGTAGATTTCCGTATGACCCAGAGCAATCCGAAGGAAGTCACTTTGTGTATGTCAAACTGATAGAGGACAGTTCAAACATACAGTTAATAATTGAGGTTGCAAAGCCGGAATTATTGACACAAGCCTTTAACAGCGGTTAAAGCAACTCTTAGGCCTGTAAAGGACGTCAGCTAGGGGAATCGAGTGTGTGAAGATCTGTGGGGGATCTAGAGACGTAAGGATGGCGACAGTAACCAGTTCGCTTGGAGGGTTGGAATTGGTCTCTGCTAGATCCCAGACCGAAGTCTTATAGTAGGCTAGCGTTTGTAGACAGTTTGTACTGAGCGGTGTTCAATTTGGACGAGGTCCCGAGGTTTTTCTACAGGTCGTAGTTTCCTCGTTAAAAAAATCTCCGGTGTCTTGTGTGCTTTACTTTCCGCATTATATTCTCTGATTATATAATTAAAGCAAACACAAGAAGTACGTTATTAATAAACTTGATCATATCGTTGTCCTGAATCCATCCATTGGATTTACCAAGACCCTGTCTTGCGTTGGACTGATCCTTGTGATCCAAACTCAGGTGAACAGGTCTGGATATTGATTTTTGAGATCGTCCAGATCTGACCATAAGTCTCACGAGTCCAAACGAAAAAGTTGGTTGTATTTCGGTACCCCTGTTTTTTCAGCTTTGTTGGAGCGGATTGCTGAGATGCGTGAGTATACCATGCGTGAAGTTGAGCCGAATATGTTACAGGATTGGGAACACGCCATAACTGCTGCTGAAAGCCAATCTCTTAATGTGACTTGGCTACGGGAGAGGTTCGAACAGCGAAAGGGTTTCAAGGCTCGGGCTGATGCTGCTACAAATGGTGTTCTCGCCATGAAAGAAAAGGAAGTTGCTGAATTGAAGTCTAAGTACAGAAATGAGCGACATGCTCTTTATGAGATGAGAGATGCTCATGAGAGAACTGGGAGTGTCGTGTTGTTTGGTCTTTTCTGAGTGGTTTGGTTTTGTTTCTAAACTTGTGGTTCAGATTTTTTTTTTTTTGAAAGATGTTGGGTAATGGGTTTTACACTTTAACTATATGTGATGGATCACACATTTTTCCTTTTACATGGGGCTAAGGATTTTAATAGTAGTATGTTTCGACCCATCTTTTTTGTATTATTGTTGTATCTTTGTACCCATACTTGACGGAAACCAACTTATAATATCCTCTTAATGTACACCTGGCAACTATATACGGTCCCTTAGGCTGATCCCCTCTTCGACGGCCTGTCTTCATCACCCATTCTCATATTTTAAATTCTCTATTACTAGTTGATGGAGCTCTGGGTTTGTAAATCCTCCTGCTCGGGAGCAGTCTTCGAGAGCGATTGGAAGGCTGGTTACCCTTGGTGTCTCCATCTCCCACATTAAACCCATTGAATAGTATACTAAGGGCATCGCGATTAGAGGAAAGGATTACCCATTTTCTAAAATATTGAACATGGTTTGTCATCCACTCGTACCTCGTGATCAGAGCAGAGTTGATCTCTCGTGGGAGTGTAGTTTCTCCTGGTTCCCCTTCGAAGTATGCCGAGATTTCTGACACTCTATAAAGAGATGTTGTTGCTACTTGAAGATCTTCATGTTGATTCGAAGCTCCTAGTGGGGTTGTGGCTTCGTTGAGCAAGATTTGATTGTTGTTGAACCAAGGATGGCCTAGAATCAAGTCGTATTCTAAACTTTGTATGATAACGTGGAGTTCATCCTCTGTCTATACTTCAACCACTTTCACTGTAGAGTAATTTGTCCATAGGTTGTTATTGATCTTCCATCTGGGTCTTCTAATGTTATTGGGGAGTGGACGACTTCGTGTAGTGAGATCCCCACAGCCTCTAGTGTTTTGGCGGAAATAATGTTGATTTTCGTCCCCGGATCCACCAGCATGTTGGGAAATTCGGTGCCACACAAACACACAGTGGTGAGAAGTCCCCAGCCTTGTCTGGATAATAGTCCCCAGTCATATTTCACAGAGGCTTTTCTTTGTGTCTGCAGGTGTTGGGTCCTCCCTTCTTCAAGCGGTAGTCGTCTCCCTGATACCACGTAGTTCAACGCTGTAAAAATATCTTTGCGTTGAGGTTTTGAGAAAAAAAGGATTTCACACAATTGATGCATCAGGCTTTCCACCTTTTGGTTCACTGACTCTTTATGGACGGTAAGAGTTTGAATGCATGGAGGCCCTCGATGTAGTTCGTCGGAAAACGCTTTAGCCTTGAGGATACGGTCCCTGAAGTTACGTCTGAAACTGTAACATTAGACTGTGGCGTGGATGCTCCTTCTGTGGTAATGACAATATCGGTGATGCGCCGTTTCTTCGGGGGTGGGAGATTTCATAATTCCGGGCAATTCTATCGACTTGTCTTGAATCCAGCGTCCAGCAGTTACCTTGCCTCTCTTGTTGAGATGTCACTCAGAAGATTGATCCCACCTTGTTGTTTCCATAAGTTTTCCTCCGGCGTCTGCGTTGAGTTTCTCATCAAGGTTGTTGAAGTTTTGTCCTGCGCCCTGTATTCACAGAGACGTTCTTCTGTTTTCCTCTACTTGTTGTTATCATCCATCGAGAGCGAGCTTCTAGGCACAAGGGTTTTGTCGGCTTCATGAATTTTTTTATATTTCAGGAATCGAGTTTTCTCCTTCAAAGTAGGTATTATTGTGACCGATCGTGCTGCTGCTTCCTGAAGTTCGGAAAGAGTCTGGAATTGAAGGTCCTCTAGGAGAGCTCGGTAGATGGCAGACATGGTACTGGTGCAGACTTCCACCAACTGTGGTTCTGTTATATCTAGGGCACAACAACCGAGTGCTTGTTCTCTAAATCTTTTTACATAATTGTCTGGGCATTCACCAGTCTTCTAATGCATCTTTCTTAGATCGGAAAGTGTAACCTTTCCGAAAAGGTACTCCTTGAAGAAAGCATTTATCAACTCACTCCAGGTACTGGTGGCTTTTGGCGTGAGATGAGTATACCATTGGTAGGCCTCCCTAACGAGACATTTTGGAAACTCATTGAGCCTCAAGTTGTGACTGTATCCATACTCCTTTAAGGATTCTATGAAGCGTGAGATGTGTTCGCGGGCATTACCAGTTCCATCATACGCTGGGAAGGAGGAGGTAGTGTAGTCTCGCGGGAGCATCTGGGTTGGTAGAGTAGGGGTTTTGTGTCGTTGGACCATAGCCTTTTCCCGTCGCTTTTGTAGTGAGTCTTCAGGGCCGTAGATTGTAGCACAAAGCGGTTAATCTTTCGTTCGCGTGATGATTCTTTCTACTGCTGGGACGGTAGGAGTATTTGGCAATTTCTCTGCAAGGATTTGAGGTAAGTTATAATTTCCTTTAGGGAAACAGTGATGTTGGCCTGCTGGTTGGCAAGGATATCTTGACGTTGGGTTATTTCTTCTACACTTAGGGTTACCAGCAGGTTCTTTCCTTCCCCGCCGTTTGTTTGGGTTTTGGTTGATGGCGGGTGACTGCTGCTGGAGCCTGTTCTCGTAGAGTTTGAGGTTGTGGTATTGATGTGAGGGTTAGGTTTTTCGCTATTAGATCCCACTCTTAGTTCAGACATCATAAGAAAATTTTCTGAAACCGAGAGATTGATCTCCCACTGTGGTCGCCAAATGTTTTTGCCTGAAAAACACTGTACTGTAAATTATTACTTTCGTAGTGCTCGAGATCAAAATCGAACAAGACTAGCCTAAACCAAGTCAATGGTCGTTCAAGTCTTGCTTCAGTCACAGAGAGGATAGAGGTTGATCTAGGGAGGGAAACAGTGAAAGAAATATGAGATCAGGTTGCGGATGTGTGTTTCTGGGTGTGAAAGTTCAAGACCTCTGTTAGGGCATTGTCCGGTCAAACCCACTAGCGTTGGTATGTCAAGCTAGTTGTCAGTTTTAGGTGTCAAAATTCAATTCTTGATTTAGCCTACTAGAGTTTAGATTTCGAAAATGGGATATAGACAGAGTAGTAGAGACCTTGAAGACGAAGACTGTGAAGACAAAGAAGACATCAAGTATTCTTCATCGACAAAAGGTTAGTAGGAGTTATGACTTTATGGATATTCTTCTATTTCTACTTTCTCTATTCTTTCGAAATATAGTCGACTACTTTAGTAGTAATGTAGCGATTGAGATCGTGTTCTTGTGTAACATGGCTTTATGTCATGACCAGTGTTTGATCCCACGAATACTGTGAATCAAGAACATATGAGATAGATTCGACGCCATGTGTCCATTACAATGGTTTGCTTGCAAACTGTTATGTTGGATATGGATGAATCTAAGGAGTACTCTTGAGCAAAGAGTCCATGGATCATAGCTGAGGACATTCTCATGTCTAAGTTCTGGCTCAGCCCAGTTCTTCCAGCGGATTCAGAATTTGACCTAAATTTGACTTGGACGGTACCCGAACCGGTTTCGCGTACCTGGACCAGAAAAGTTCCTGTGTCGCATTAGTACACGTACCAGTACGTGAACCTGACGCAGAGAAGTTTCTGGAAAGTCAAATTGCGTGAATATCTTTCAGAATTTCACTCTGAGTCAAATTCCAACTCCTTTATCTCTTAGATGGACTTGTGTGAAACATAAATACCTTTTGTGTTCCATCTAACGATTCTCAATGAGTCAATAAGATAAGATTATCTCTGGTCTGTTGGATTCCTATCTTGAAGTGTTTTAGAGCCAACAAAACACTTGGCAGATAAATCTAAAAAGGAATTTCAATTGAGATTAATCTGTATTACTTGGTTGGCAAGTTTAGGGTTTCCTTAACTTGTGGGACAAGTAATTGATTGCTTAATTCCAAAGCAACCTATCTTATTGAGTGCTATAAATAGAGGTGTCTAAGGACAAATACCGCAAGCATCAAGCACACGTGAAGGTCCTCAGGGAAGGTAGCGTAAACTCTTTTCACTTCGGTGAAAGCTTGTTGTGGTATAGTCATCCTCTATAGGTTGCAGCTCCTCTGGGAACTCCCTACGACTATCAAGACTTCCTTTGAGAGTTGGGAAGCACAGGTAGATTGATCCCTCAGCGGTTGATCAGAATCACCTGTAACCTCAGTAACCTATCCTAGTTTCTTGTCTATTCCAAAGTCCGTCTCTTCTGATATACGGCTATTCAAGAACTAGTTAAGTTACGTAAAGGTTTTGAAAGGTAGCAACGCACGGCTGCACTCGGTGTTGTAAGACCTAGTTGGCTCCAGTTATACAAGTTCCTTAAGTGGTTCTTCATCTATAACTGAGGTAAATACAGATTGGGCGTTGCAAGGTGCATGTCAGCCCTGATTTGTTAAGTAGATTTCCGTATGACCTGGATTTGACAATCCGAAGGAAGTCATCTTATTTATGGTAAACTGATAGAGGACAGTTACACCATAAGTCAACAGTTTTGGTTTAAAACCCAGTATTGCTGACAAAAGCCTTTGGCATCGGTCAAAGCAACTCCTAGGCCTGTAAAGGACGTCAGCTAGGGGAATCAAGTGCGTGACGATCTGTGGGGGATCCAGAGACGTAAGGAAGGCGACAGTAGCCAATTCGCTTGGAGGGCTTGAGTTGGTCTCTGCTACATCCCAGACCGAAGTCTTATAGTAGGCTAGAGTTTGTAGTCAGTTTGTACTGGGCGGTGTTCAAAACTGGACGAGGTCCCGAGGTTTTTACTGCAAGGCAGTTTCCTCGTTAAAAAACGTTTGGTGTCTTGTGTGCTTTTCCTTTCCGCATTATAACTCTGATTTATAATTAAAGCACCAAGTAGTACGTTATTACCTAACTGTCGAGACTACTCCAGTTAGAGGTTTGGATATTGATTTTTGAGATCGTCCAAACTCTTTACCATAAGACTCACGAGCCAAAACGAAAAGTTGGTAGTATTTCGGTACCCCTCCTTTTTCAACCTCCGTCGTAGGTATGACTAGAAATCTCAAGGATAGAAGTATGTTGAATACTCAGGTATGTTTGCTCTGAGGTGCTGGTGTTTTTAAGTGTTTTGCCTTGGAAGATAGAGAATGTTGAACTCACCCTGATCTCTCGACATAGAAGGTGGAAGTCGTGCAAGAGTGGAGGAGTGGAGAACATGGATTCGTTCTGTAAATGCTAGGGTCGTGTAGAACATGTCCACTCAGCACCATCCTTCGTAATTGTCCATCATCTCCATTGATTTCTTTCTAACTGTCGTAGACCGCCAGACTAATACCCCTAAAGTTATCCCCCCGTGTGATGTTTTGATATCTCGTGTATATATGCAGATATTGCATAATTGCGTAAGTTAGACTATAATGATGTTGTGTGGCCATGTGTTTACAATATGGTCATGACTTCTCCTAGTTATGGCGTTTTGCACAACCAAGTGTTGCCACAACCCAGATTGTCTCCATAGAGGCTTGCTCGTAACACCATGGCTCATAGGCGTGTGGTGGCCACAACCCAGATTGTCTCCATAGAGGCTTTCTCGTAACACCATGGCTCATAGGCGTGTGGTGGCCACAATTTTGTGGCTCCATGACCCTTGTCCTAGCATGGATTTGATAATGATGTGTGTGGCTGTGGCTATGGCCACGGCCTTTGGTAAATTTTGTGGCGCCGTGAGTATGGCGCCATGGCCTTATAGCCACGGCCTTGGCCTTTGGCCAAGGCATATTTGGTGGCGCCATGAACATGTCGCTATGGCCTTGGCCTTTGTCCAAGGTAATTCTTGTGGCGCCACGACTTTATGGGCACGACCTTGGCCTTTTGCCAAGGCAATTTACATGATGTATTTGGCCACGCCATCTTTGACTATGGCATGTTTTTAGGCCATGGCGTGTTTCCAAGCTATGGCATGTTTAGCCATGGCATATTAGGTCATTCTATGTTTAAGTATGGACTGCCTAAGCGTGTTTAGGCTATTGTATACTTCTCAGAGAGTCCTGTACAGGCCTAGAACTATGATATTTCTGAGGTTTTCATCGAGACTCGGGCGTTGAGCCATATTTTAAGAGGAAATCAATGAGGATGTGTCTCTATTAGTTCTCCGCCATAGTACCAGTGAGAAATTTAGTTCTGATGTCGAGGAATTCGAAGTGATGTCGGCATGAAGTAAATTGGTGGTTTTACGAATTGGTGGGCTATTTAGTATCACGCTATGATAGTATTCTCTCCACCCGGGAGCTATAAGAGAAAACTCATAGGGATTGTGTATAATTTGCATAATAGGCTGTATTCTTAAACCATGAAGTTTGCCTGAGTAGACAATCGCCTCTTGGCAAGGCATAACAGAGGGACATTTTACATTTTTACCCCCCTTCGATTTTTCACCATCTACAAGATATATTTTGAAATTGAGATTCCAAGATCCTTGAGGTGAAAGCATGTCTCTGACATAAAATTTCTTGGCTTTTGAAATTTTGAAGATAGTTGGGAACTCGTATTTAAGAAAATTCACACATCCACTTAGCAGCACAAAGACTCTGACCAATAGATTTAGAAGATATATTAGGAAATTAGGAATCAAGATTACCTCCAAACTTCTTATGTATAATCTGTTTCCAACCATATCTCTAAATCCATTTGAAATGCAGTAATTTGTTAACCAACTTCAGCTTCTTATTCCCAATTCCTTCGAATGGTGGACATGCCGAACCAACCCTCTTTACTAGAAGATTAGAAGATCCCCACAAAAAAATTGCGCATTATCTTCTCCAATCTTTCACTACTAACATAAGCATTTGAGACATCGATAAGTAGTCGATAGGCGTACTTGCAAGCACACTGTTGGTGATTACTAATATTTTCCCCTTAGAAAAATATCTCTTTCACCGAGTGTTCAGCTTGTATTGGCATATTTAATTCATTATATCTCATCCTGCTTTTGTTTTAGATTTATTTCCAAGAGGGATACTAAGATAGTTGATGGGAAATTCAACTAACTGACAACCAAAAATACATGCACAAAAAGCACCGTTATGTTTATCACAAATACAAACCACTGTATTCTTCCAAAAATGATTTTTTTCAGACCAATCACTAGTTCGGAAGCAAATAAAATGTTCTTTAGAGCTACAATTTGTTCTTTCGAATCATGAAGAAAAATAATCAACTCATCTGCAAACTGAAGATGGTTGATGACACTACCATTTGTAGGCACCTGAGAACCTGACAGAAGACCATCTGAAGCATTTTTTACTAATCATCTTGAGAAGCTCAGCCGCCTTTGTGCGAGTGTAAAATCTAAGGAATAAAAATGATATTTCGAATGTGTAGTAATGTGACAAGTACGAAGTTGAGATTGAGATCGAAAATTTCATAAAATTCATAAAATTCATAAAATTTTATGTATAAGATGAGCATCGGAGTTGAGTATCGAAGGTGAGTAAATGTAGTCGTCAAAGTTGCATCCGAGATGGCTTCCGAGATGAGATTGAGATGGCTTCGCAGTTGATATCTTCGATGGGTTTCTTCGAGGATGATGTTGCCGAAGTGAGGCATCGAAGTGGAGTTTGGCCGAGATAGCTGATGTTTAAAGCATCAAAGTTTTTGCTTCCGAGATGGCAGTGGTTGATTAGTGCTCCGAAGTAGGATTGTTGGTGTCTTTGGATCAAAGTGGAATTTGTTTGATGGTGGCTGCGAGTTGTAGTAGCTCCGAGAACAAGGTCGGTTGATACTCCGAGAAAAAAGTTGCTCGATGGTTGAACTTGTTTGTTCCCTCATGCAGAATGCTAATTCAGTGGTGCTTCCTTGATACATATTGACCGTCGAGAGGTAACTGTATGGGTTATCGATGTTGAGTGTATATAACCATCGAAGGTGAGGTTCATAATGGCTGAAGCTGCTTCGTGGAGGATAAGCTGTGTAGTTGTCGAGGAGTGGATGGACTTGATCGAAGGTGTAGCCGAAGCCATCAAGACTTGAGTTGTTGATGCTGGCGAGTTTCCCGTGTTTTTCAAAGTTTTCCCTACTGCCATAACTGAATTTTGTTCAACTTATTTAGGCATCATTGCCTGTTCGGTTTCATGGCGTTAAAGCCTTAGGAGATGTGCCTAATCATGTAGGACTTTGCCTCACCGAGGAGGATTTGAAGGTTGTACCAAGCTGCTTGCAATAAGCATAGTTTGTTTATAATCATGATAGTGTGCAAAATCGAAGATTGCATAAAGCTAATGATATTTCGAATGTGTAGTAATGTGACAAGTACGCTTTATTCGTAATGTGATAACTTCGTATATGCTATGTTGTGTCGAGGAGACTTGATAAATCTAAGGAATAAAAATGCTAATTGGTGACTTAAAAAATTCTCAATTTCATTATCATTGCATATTGCTCGATGTTGTATAAACATACTCGATACCCCCACTCCTTCGAGGTAGAAAGAGATGGTTCATTTTTTTAAACATAATTCTTTGATGCCCCATCCCTTCAAGGTGGAAGGAGATGGCTCGATCTCATTTATTTTGGTTTGTGCCTTAAAATTTTATAATTGCATTATTTCTCTTAATTCGAAACTATACTCTTTTTTGATATTCACGCCCCTCGAGGTGGGAGGGAGCGGTTCGATCGATTCTATAAAGAAACTAATATAAGTAGAACTCCTAATTTAGGATATAATCCTAGTTTGAAACTTTCGATGAGTTGATCTTTGGTATTGATGTCCCTCGAGGTGGGAGGAGGCGAATCAATCGACTTTTAAAGAACCTAGCATGTTGCGAGGAAGAAATCTATGACTTCATACATTTTTTGCTAAGTGACTTGTATGTAATGGCGTCATGGCCTAATCATGCGACTTGTTTGAACGTTATTCTAAGCATGTGAGGTGCACGAACATTCAAAGATTTTTTAAAGTAGCAAGAGAAGTGTTTAGAAATTCTCCCCCAAGAAGGTTGCCGAGACTACTAATGTGATTTTGTGTCCGAGGTAATTTTTTGCTGCCATGTCCGAGTTGATTATAGCGTCAAGTTTGAGCTGTGCCTACTGCTCCTTGTCGGTAGTGTGCTTTAAATAATTCTTTTGACGATCGGTGTATCCTTGCCTTGCTGTTTCATTGGCTTTTGCCGAGATGGGTATGTATCCCTGTAATCTTATTATAAAAGTGAGTATGATGCCTTGAAGCAAAGAAAACAAGAAAATGAATATAAAGTGCCATCCATGTATCAATCTAAATAAAAATGCCCCTACTATCAAGATGAGAGTAATGAATGCTTTATTAATTAATTAGCATGTATATAAGCTTAATAACAAAATAGAGTGTCCTTTGAATAATCATCTTAACTAACTAATTCGATGTGAGAAAAACAAGTTTTAGATTTAGACTTTTTATCAACACAACGCATGCTTATTATGGTTAGCTGTCTATATGATGGCTAGCTGTCTATATGACAGTAAAAGCTTGGTTCTAACGTAGGTGACTGCAAACTCTGTTGTTATGTTCACATAGTGACAGAAAAGGTTACTGCAAACTCTTGTGATGATTAGCTGTCTATATGATGGCTTCAGACTCTATTATTATGTTCACGTGAGTGACTGCAGACTCTGTCTATATGTGTAGATATGGTTCTAACGCAATTGAATCTCGCCAAAATGAATCATGAGGATTATCTTTTTAGTGACTGTTGAGTTAGGGTTCTTCCCTTGTAACCTTTTACCGTCGAAGCAATAGTTTAAATAAAACTATCATCGAGGTGTCATATCGAAGTTTGCCATCGAGGTAAGACATCGAAGTGAGTTCGTATTCTATCTATCTCGTTCTTGCACTTTCATTGATATCTTTTGCCTTCGAAATAGGGGAGCGAGGTTTACGTCTCCTTTGCCGTCGAAATAGTTCACCGAGGTTGTGTATATCAGACAGGGCTCTCCAAGAATATTGTTTCTGGATCTAAGTTTCCTCCGAAGTTTGATGATAACTGTTATTGGCTAAAATTGTTTGCTTCGATGTAGCTATTATCGAGAGTATTGTTTTGAAGTTTTGAGCTCGAAGTTGTGCCATGGAAGCTTGATCATTGAATTTTCATTGAATGTGTCATCGAACTGCCGTCAAGTTGTTTCATCGAAGAATGGGTTGGTCACCGAAGGTGCCGTTGATGTTGTCATTGAACTGCCATCGAGTTAGCTATTATATCATCGAGAAGAGGGTTATATCGAGGTTGCCCTGTGAAAAGGATACCGAGGTTGGAGCTCGAAGGTGTCATGCCTAGGATGGCTGTGATGTGAAAAGGATACCGAAGTTGGAGCTCGAAGGTGTCATACCGAAGTTGGAGCTCGAAGGTATCATGCCTAGGATGGCTGTGATGTGAAAAGGACACCGAGGTTGGAGCTCGAAGTGGATTTTCTTCTATGATGGCTTCTCAAAGGAGTACCCTCGTTGTGATTATTCCTCAAGTTGATTGGCGGACTGCTGATCTTCTTTGATGCTTATCCTTAAAACTTTTTCCTGGGTTCTTTTTCTGGTTTCACATTTCTCCGTCATTCATCGATGCACTTTTGCTTTAAAAGTTCATCATTTGCTTGCTTTCCAAACTAGATAATACGACCATTGTTTCTAATAATTACCTATCGAGCCATGCGTGACCATTGATCAGCTCTTGGCAGCAAACTTAGTACAACAACAAGAGAACTTGGTTGTCAGGCATTTCTGCAAGCAGTCCATGTGCTTGTTTCTGGATAAACATATATAAGTCTCCTTTTGCTTCCCCAATCATAGTCAAGTTTTCTTCTCTGCAACAAATTTACGCACACAACCCATTGTATCATATTCATCAGGGAGTCGAAACCATGTCCGAGGGAAAAATTGATGTTCATTGGTGCAGAATTGATGTCCTTCGGTACAGAACTGCCGGCTACCTCCGAGATGTTAGTACGAACAAAATTGATGCTCTTCGGTGCAGCTTTAGGATTCGAACCACGAGATTGAGTATAGAGGTTGTAATTCAAGTGGAACTCGGTTTGCATTTTCCCAGTGGAACTTTTGATTTCTCTTCGATGAGATCCAACCGTGGTCCGAGATACTGTGTATGAAATTCTTTGACGTCAAATTTGTTGGCTTCGTCCCACGAACCTTGACTGTGTTTTCCTTCCATGGTTAGCGGCTAGTATGAGTTGAATGCTTCACGAGATCACTAACTTCTGTAATAGACAAGTCAATCAAGGTAAATGATTAGGAAGAGATTTGAACAGTTTCCTATCATATTTTGACAGGTAAATAATTGAAAATCAGTCCATCAATGTTTAATCATTCGAAATACGAAAATTCCCAAATCAGCTCAAATGGGTTTGTAAAGCGTAGTCTATTGATCACGAATCTATAGTTTGAAATTCATTTTGGATTTAATTTCCTTAAAGAAAATCAAATTTTTGCCGAACGAACGACCCTAATTTGAGAGGGGTTTTTCTTAAACAAAACCTCAAGTTCTTGAAAATTATGTGCAGCAAGGTAAAATAAAAGAGAATTTGAGAAAAGGGGGTTTTATCCCAGCTATCAATGGTGATTCCTTTGATTTCAGCTATGTTAAGAATGCTCAAATCTACTGGTGTTCCTCTTTTCTCGAATGGTTCAGCTGGTTTTGGTCCGAAAGTTGCAATT
This sequence comes from Papaver nudicaule, assembly GCA_023529015.1. Lineage (NCBI taxonomy): Eukaryota > Viridiplantae > Streptophyta > Magnoliopsida > Ranunculales > Papaveraceae > Papaver > Papaver nudicaule. The sequence continues at coordinate 18,035 of JAJJMA010179811.1, forward strand.
CTTTGACGAAAATGCCCCTAAATGCTTTAAAACAATCAGATCTACTCTTGGACTCGCCGGACATTCGACGGAACTCGCCGGATTTGCTACTGGATCTATTATTACTTCATTTTTGGACCTCCAAAGCACAGGCAAACCCTAAGTTGTTTTAATCATCCCTGTTTCTAGCGCCAAACTGTGCGAGTGTAAAATCTGCATAAGTACTTCACACCCAACAACCATTAGATATATGAATCACAAGTAGGAACCCTAATCCAATAATTAAGGTACAAATGTAAGGAGAAGATACAAGGAGCAATGGATGCAACCCATATCATGAATTTATTACTTTCTTAGTTGTTTGATTACATGAATCTCCATTAGAGAGGAGTTCTAGCTCTAGATCTAGATCTAGTTTTTGGGGGAGGAAGATGAGTAGAGGAGAAGGAGGAAGAGAGAGAAAGTAAAAGAAGATCCCTCTCTCCTAGGAGATATTTCCTTTATATAGAGGAAACTTACATAATAATTACACAAGTGCCATTATCTTAGCTACCAAGTAAAGGTCTTCGGTGCGCCTCGTCTTCAAGTGACTTCGGCTCTCGTATGTCGGTTTATCTCTTCGGCAGACTTCTTCTTCGGGCTTGGTATATTCCTCGAGGGGAGCTTGGGTTCCGAGCTGGGTAGCTACTTCGAACGGATTGGTGGATCGAGGCGACATCTTCGGGTGGTGGTCCATGGTTCGTAGTCTTAGTCTTTGACTCTCTTCGCGTTCATAAGGTGATGCCTTCCTCTTCTTCTAGGATGATGACACGTGGATCGTCCGAATTATGCCCCCACAGCCTTAATGAAAATAAATGGTGAAATAGGATCACCCCGTCTGATTTCCTTTTTTATTTTTATTTTGAAAGGAAGGTCTCTTTATTTATGTAAGCAATTCGGATACAAGTAGAGTAATGCAAGAGATCAAAATACATTTAAGAACACCAAAAAGACTATCTCGGAATTGCATGCCGACCACCTAAGAACCCTGGAACCCTTAACTGCAACAAAGCAAGACATGATAGAACTAGAAGCATAGCTGATAAATGCCATGTACCTGATGGTACTGACAAGATTGGATTTGGGTAACCTCTTAATCCTCACGGATTGAGCCTACTGGTTCAGTGATGAACACAGCTAAATCGTAAACGATTCAATTAGATTAAGATTCAGATATTCATAATTGTTTCATTACAGACTCCCAAGCATATATAGCTACTACTACTTCCCTAGCATCCAACGGCTCACAACAACCAGGAGGATTACATCTGGACCGACCATTACATCTGTTATTGGCACCCATGATTATACTACACATTACCACTATACTAAGTACAAACATCGACGGGCACCCCATGAACATGATACTCCACTCCCCTTGAAAGCATCCTTGTCCTCAAGGATGATAGCTAAATGGAGCACAAGATGTTGGAGGAACGACGCTTGATGTACCTTGAGAATGATATAGAAGTCAGGAGTGTGGTCAGTAGTCGACAAATCCCCCTCCCACTTGTTGCAGAAATGGTAGTTAAAGCACTCTCTAATACACATGAGAAGCCCATCAGACCAGGCCCATAAAAATTAAACTTGTAAGGCTACTACACCTTCCAAAACCAGGCCCAACAACAATTGATCTTGCTGCATTTCCAGTAAAATTCTTGACCTGACATGTGGTGGAAAGGCACACCGTAGAGGTAAAGTCTGTGTTAGCGCAACAGATTCTTCTCCCATTCCGTAGCCATGTATAAAGCAGTTTGAATTTCCACTTCAGGTAAGCCAGCCATACTATAAGAATACCAACTTCCACCACTACCAGAAGTATAAAAATCCCCTCACTCCGTAATCCCAACACGAACCAAGTGGTTTTCCACTTGAAGGAGACAAACAGTTGTGGTATAGTAGGAGAATACCTCAATGATTCAGTGTGAACCTCCATCATATAAGTGGATGCTGAGGGAAAAATCAAAGCACCAGTTCTAGTAAGAAAAGAAGATGGTGCAGACCCATTAAAAACTCTATCCTTAACATAAATATCTAAAAGTGCACCTAAGAATTGACCATCACCATTCAATATAAATCTCCCCCTCCAAGAGACCACCCACTGCAATTCACCAGGTCTAGTAATAATACCCAGGTTCCGACTCATTTTACACATGAGGATTTCTGCAAGTTGTTTGAAATTGTAGTCCTTGGTAAATGGCTCCTAGCAAACCAGCTCCAGGAGTGCACTAGCAGCAACAAAATTCCAATTTGAGTCATAATGGGTGTGAACTGGACTCTCATTACCCATACCAGAAACTCAGACTTGCTATAACCTCTCATCCTTTGATATATCATGCAAAATAATGGATTGTAGCAAGCAAGTTCATGTGGATCATAACACAAGGGCAGAAAATCAAATACGGCAGAATGGAGATTTACCTTCCTTTCTTCAGCTCTAATAACAAAACCTCCATACAACACAGATGTAGGCTTAGCACAATACAAGAAAAAACCCATCCTTGTAAGTCTGACAGTAACCACATTCCATGACCCTGGAGAAAACAACTTAAACTTCCACCTCAAATAGTCCACCAACTTCTCATGCACAAGTCGAACTTGAACCACCATGAGTTGAGATTGCATTGTCCCCACCAGTTGGGTGCAACAAGAAAGAAGCTTCAAAGGGTGCACCGATACCATCCTAACAGATGCAGAACAAATTGTAGGAATATGAGCCATCCACTTGCCAGGATCCTACAGTTGGTTCCCCTGCAGTGCTAGTTCATTGTCCTTCAATGCAACAAAATTGTTAAGTTGCCGATGAAGAAGTTGTTTAAGCCTCCACTCCTTCATTTCTCTCGCTCGAATGGCAAAATTTCCAGACCGCACAACATGAATACTAGTTCCGGAAATCAAGTCCTCTTTATTTCTCAGAAGTTGGCAATGAATATGACTCCATGAGTTAACCTGTGGATGTGCAGGAACTTTAACGAGAAAAGAACTTGATGTAAACCCTGTTGAGATCCCAAACAAACCAGAAATGTCCACCTCTACACATTCAAGCTGAGCATCATGAATTGAAACTACTTCCACTTCCAAAAGACCAGCAACCGGAATATATTGTAAGCTTTAGTAGTCATGATATGAATACCTACTATCCTTAAAACAGAGCCACCGATAACACAATTATGTCTTTCATTTTCGTAGTCAACCCCCACATATCTATGTAATAAGAATTAGAAGCTTGAGTGCAATGAAAATTGGACATACTCACCACTTTGTTGTAACACGAATAAAGATACAGGGCAGAGATAAATGCAAGCAAATAACTCCCTGTGTACTGCAAAACTGACATTATCACCTTCTTTTGAATTCGGAACCTTTCATCAACTACAGATGTAGGTACAAATAGAATTGATCCGGCAAACCACTTTCCACGATCAATTACTCTACCAATGAAGCTAAAACAAGCGTAAGAGGAGATCCCACACATCAATTGGTGGTTGATAGCATATGTACTCCCGCAACACAGAATACCCATTTGAAGAATTTTATTACAAAATTCTTGTGTCAAAACTGCATTTCTTTCAGACATTTCCCCAAACAATTTCCACTCCACCAAAATTTCAACATCATTTGTAAACACAATTCTTATCAAATTGGTAAACCGAAATCTGTTAGGTACCTAAAACTAGAAATTAACAGAAGATTTCTTACAAGAAAAACACGATGCTGTAATTTCATTTTTACCTGGATCGAATAATGAACGAGTTGTACCCAGACGAAAATAACCACTATCTGAACAACAAAATTTATTGTGAAGAAGAAACAATAACTTCTGCAAATACTCTTCTGTGTAAGTCGTTGCAGAAAAATAATTGAAGAAATATTGACCAATTTTCACACCAGGAATCAGACTATTATTCTCTTCACCATCACCCGTGGAAATCGATAAAACCCTAGTTTCTGTATCAAAATTTTCTTCAAAGAAAAATGAAGGAATCAATTCGAACACAGGAATTACTTCTTTAACTTTAACATGACGTTTTTGAGCTACAACAAAATATCTTAGATTATAGAGCTCAACCCACTTCTCCTCTGCCTTTGCTAGCAATTTCGACCACCTACGGAAGCAAGAATTTCGATATGGAGAGTCAGAAACACACCAATTCTCATACCACCATATGCAAGTATCCATCTTCACATGCTAACCTTAACAATTTCCTTATTTGTACCAATTTTCCCTTCAATTGTACCCATTTTTCCTCCTGTAAATCCATTTCACCAGTTCCAATGGAAAGAACGGCTTTGGATACCAATTGTCATGTACCTGATGGTACTGACAAGATTGGATTTGGGTAGCCTCTTAATCCTCACGGAATTAAGCCTACTGGTTCAGTGATGAACACAGCTAAATCGTAAACGATTCAATTAGATTAAGATTCATATATTCATAACTATTTCATTACAGACTCCCAAGCATATGTAGCTACTACTACTACCCTAGCATCAAACGGCTCACAACAACCAGGAGGATTACATCTAAACCGACCATTACATCTTTTATTGGCACCCATGATTATACTACACATTACCACTACACTAAGTACAAACATCGACGGGAGATGGGCACCCCATGTACATGACAATAAATCAAGGGCTTATGACACTTCTATTGCAACCAAAAGTAACAAAACACCACAATTGCAAATGGTGCGAAGACCCAGAGGTCTTCATATCAGACACCTTAATGAAGGAATCCAACCGCATAACCAGAAAGAACCAACCGTAACCTTTAGAACCAAAAAACTTGAATGTCATCA
>JAJJMA010179829.1:0-10336 GCA_023529015.1 Papaver nudicaule
GTTCTTTTCTTATTGTTTGTTAAATTCTAAGCAACAAAACTTGGCATCAGTAAAGAAAGATTGTGAGTACCTACGTAAATACACCATTTTCAAATCATAACTCGGCACAAATAATCAGCTTACCTTGTAGAGTCTTCAAAGGCCACCCACCAAGACTAAGAATCAAGCTTGAGGCTTACTGTGTTTCATTGAAAGCCACCCTGACCTAGTATACAGAGAGTGACAGAGAGTTGAAAATGATAAACATAATTTGTAAATATCCTTACAATTTGAATTTGCTTGATATGGATATAAATCTAATAGCAGTCATCAACATTAACAATAATGTCTTTCAACCTGAGAGTGTCTACCAGATCCGCCTAGGTTTGGTTAGCAGCAAATTGAACATACTAATTAGAGAAAATTAATTAGATAAAATGGACTATATATTCATATAAAAAAGACCGAAATTCTCCATTTAGTTTATTGCTTTATCATTTAACAATTTTGAGGTTACAAACGAAACCTTATTTATCAATCCCTGAGCATCCTTGTGAACAACTCAATTTTATACCGTGCTCATCTTGAAGATTCATCAAGAAAGCTTCATATATGATCTGTGAAAAAACACCAAACACAAATTCAAAACAAACCCCATTATCAAAACCGATTTAAATAACAAAGAAAAGGGGAAAACCTCATAAACCCTTGCTTGCAATATCAAAACAAAGTAAATTCAAAAGCAAACCTCCTTTATCCTAACCTGCAAAATCAGAAATACAACGATTTCAGTTAGGAATAATCTACCCAATGTGATTGCTCATCAAAACTTGCGCAGAGAACAGATAAGAAGAATTGAGAAAACCCGTGAGATGGAGAGGCAGAGAAGAGGGGAATTTTAGGGTTGTATCAGTTCTCTCCGTGAAAGTTTGAGGAAAATATTGCAAATTTCTCTCATTGGTTATAATTTTCTTAGGTGGGGCCAAAAACTCTAAGAATTGAGAGAACTCCCTACTTTTAATCTCAGCTAAGTAAAACATTCTGAAATTATAGGGTTTAATTTAATGCGAGAAAAAAATACTGGGTATTACACGATTCCTCATAAAATTCAGTAAAAGCACCAGTAGAGTTTACCTCTATATTTTTTTTATTTTTTTTTTGAAGGTTACAAAGAAAAACCAACAAAAAGAAAAAAACTAGAAGGAAGTAGAAACCACATCAAAGAGATGTGTAATACAAAAGGGAGGAAGATCAGACCATGTATTATTAACATGGTTGTCAATGGCATACGCAGCTAAGTTATGAGCTAATTCATTTGCATCTTTTCTGATGAAATGAACGTCCACCGAATTGAAATTAGGGAGGTAATCCTTAATCTTCTGAATCTGCTCTTTAATTGACCAGTGCACCTGAGAATAGTTATATCTAAGAGCATTAATCACATTTAAACAGTCTCCCTCCAAAATAATGTCTCTGCAACCATAGTAAAGAGCCAACTCAATACCCATCAGAGCTCCTTTAGCTTCAGCCTCTATAGGAGTTTTGAAATCAAAGACTTGAGCTTGACTATAGAGATGAGAAGCCTGACTGTCAGTAATAACAGCAGCAGCAGCATATCCTTTAAAACCTGCAGCACCGTCAAAATTGATCTTGACTTTTCCATGAGGGGCTGGCTGCCAGACTCTATTGTCTTCATCAATAACATCTTGTTCAGAAGGATAACTAGAAGCATCATTGCCAATCACATCCATATTATAACAATATAGGGCTTCTTTAATGACCAAATTGATGTTCACTCTCCCTTTATCAAAAACAATGTTGTTCCTCATTTTCCAGATAGCCCAAAAGAAGCAACAACCCATTTTAAGTTTAGAATAATCTCCTTTTTCCTCAAGCCAGAGATTGATATGGTCTTTAATATTGAGGTTAGGAGCTTCAGCAGTTCTAATACTCAGTGGAGAAGCAAAGAGAATAGCTTGACTGACCTGACAACGAAGAAAAAGGTGCTCATCAGTTTCAACAGCTTTAAGGCAGAGCTTGCAGTCAGAGTTTGCATTCCGGTTGTGCTTTGCCACTCTACTCCCAACTGCCAAAGTGTGCTTAAGAAGTCTCCAGATAAAAAAGAGGATCTTTGGAGGCAGAACTTTCACATTCCAGAGTTTTTTCCAGGGAAAATCTGGGTTATTAGCCAGAGAGGTGGAAGGCATTCTACTTTGTAGAGTTTTTATGAAGGATTTTGTAGAGAATTTACCATGGGGGTGATGAATCCAAATCAATCTGTCTCTACAACCTTCCTTCACCACATTAGGTAGATAAATTTCCAAGATCCTGGCAGCTTCGAACGGATTGAAGAGTTGAGTAATTTTTTCCACATCCCATCTTCTTGGATTCTGAATAATAATGTCTTTAACAGTGGTAACATTGTGGAAATCAGAATTTAATTTTTGTGGAGTTCTGTTGGGAATGTTGATCACCCAAGGATCATTCCAAATATCAACAGAAGAGCCATCACCAATGGTCCAACAGCAACCCTGATCCATATCTTCTCTGACAGATATCATGGCATTCCAAGTAGAAGAGCAGCCTTTATTCATCTTCACCCTCCAGAAGTTGTTTTCATCCAGATATTTGGCTTTCATAAGGTTAACCCATAGACAATCCTCGTTGTTGAGAAGTTTCCAAATCAATTTAGCAATCATAGCTCTGTTTAGATGTTGTAAAGACCTTATGCCCAGACCTCCATGCTCTTTTGGTAATTCAAATATTTCCCACTTCTGAAAGTGCATCTTCCTTGTTTGTCTAGCATGACCCCACCAAAAATTCCTCATGGTGGAAGTAAGAATCCTGATAGTCTTTTTGGGAATGATGGTAGTAGCCATATAGTAGGGAGAAATCAAGCCTAACTCAGTTTTGATCAACATAGTTCTCCCAGCATGGTTAAGATTGCATCTTTTCCATCCTGCCATTTTGACATCAAATTTGTCAACAAGAAACTCATAAGTGGCATTATGGTATGCTGGTTTAAGAAGGAAATGGCCCAAGTACTTGTCATCCATCTTCATTTGCTGAACCCCAAGAAAATTAGCAATTTCTTTTCTTCTGCTGTTTGTCACCCCTTTACTAAAATGAATGGCAGATTTGCTCATGTTTATGCTTTGCCGGGACCAAGCAGCATAAATAGATAAAATATCTTGAAGATGATGAATAGTTGTATTCTCCACCCTTCCAAAGATAAGAAGGTCATCCGCAAACATTAGGTGGGAAACTGTAGGAGCATTCTTGCAGATTTTGTAGCCATTATAAAGGTCATTTTCCTCCATAGTCTTCATTAACCAAGAAAGACCCTGAGAGCAAAGAATAAAGAGACTGGGAGACAAAGGACAACCTTGTCTGAGTCCTCTCTCACTAAGGAAGTAACCTTCAGCTTGCCCGTTAATAACCACTGAGAAAGAAGCAGTTGCAATACAGTTGAGAATTAGCTCATGAGTCTTACCAACTATACCATACATTTTAAGGCAGTGACTCAGGAATCTCCAGCTAACCATGTCATAAGCTTTAGAGATATCAATCTTTAGAGCAAAGTTACCCATAATGGCCTTAGACTTAGACATAGAGTGGAACAATTCCTTAGCAGCAACAATATTGTCAATAATCAATCTCCTTGGAATGAAAGCAGATTGATTTTTGTCCACCAATTTCTCCAAGTGAGGTTTCAGTCTCATAGCTAGGATTTTTGTGACCACTTTGTACAAGATATTGGTAAGAGCTATAGGTCTATAATTCACTGGAAGAGTTGGATTCTTTACCTTGGGAATCAAAACAATGTTTGTATGATTCATTCCTGTGGGAATGGATGCAGAAGAAAAACACTGCTGCACAGTTTGAACCACCTCATCACCAACAAAATCCCAACATCTTTTATAGAAGAGAGCAGGCATGCCATCAGGACCAGGAGATTTAAGATTCTTCATTTTCTAGATGATATTCCATATATCATCTTTAGAAGGAATGGATGAGAGAGCTTCGTTTTCAGTAGCACTAATCTTATTGGTAGAAGTGAACATAATTTCATATCTGTCTTCATCAGGGTCTTTTTTGAAAAGAGTAGAGAAGTGATTGATGAGGTAATTCACTATCTCATTGGCATTAGTGATCCATTTGTCATCAGGGGACTTGAGTGCCTGAATCTGGTTCTTTTTCCTTCTATGAACAACAGAGAGATGGAATACATTAGTGTTCTTGTCTGCTTTGGGAATCCACATCACCTTGCTTCTCTGTTGATAATATTTGTGCTGCATAGTGTTCAGATCATCAATTTTCTTACAAAGGCAGGCTTCTTCACTTCTAGTGTCTCTAAGATGAGATTCTTTCTGTACATTAAGCAGTTGCTCTTTTGTTTCCTCCACAGCTCTGAAAATATTACCAAAAGATTTTCTGCTCCAAGTATGAAGATCCTTACCAACTTCTTTTATCTTAGATAGAGTATTACCTTCATTTTTTGACCAGGATTTCTGCACAACATCCTTGAATTCCTCATGATCAACCCAATAGAATTCAAATTTGTTGGAATGTCTTCTTTTCCTTCTGTTGGTTCGATGAGTATTTAATAGGATGGGAGCATGATCACTGCTAATCCTAGGGAGATGGAGAACTCCACTGTCTTTGAACCTGCATAGACAATTTGGAGTACACATAGCACGATCTAATCTTTCATAAATAGGCTCATTTTGAATAGCACCATTGGACCAGGTGAAAGCAGGACCAATAAAACCCAAATCAATAAGATTCCTACTTTGAATGAATTTACTGAATTCTGCATTAGCTGGATTTTCTGTGATCTACCACCACTCTTCTCTTTACTGGAATTAATAGCATTAAGATCACCGATGATACACCAAGGGTTTTCTAAAGTAGCAGCAAACTGAGAGAGATTGAGCCAAAAACTGTTCCTACTCTGACTGTCAGGAGGGCCATAAACACACAGAAGGTCCCAATCATCTTCAAAAGAACTGTGCACTCGACAATGTATGACATTCTTGTGAGTACTTATAATTTCCAAATCAACATTGTCATTCCACAAAATAGCATTACCACCACTTCTACCTATAGCTTCTACATATTTGTAATTGTCAAATCCCAGAGAGGGGAGAAGTTTTTGGGATTGAACGTCATCAAGCCAAGTTTCTGTAAGGAAGACAATACTAGGGTTGCAAGCCCTGAGAAACGCTTTTAAATTACGGACTGTCGATATGTTTCTCAGCCCTCGACAGTTCCAGGAGAAGACTAACATTGAGCTTGTGGCTGGTTTTGGGCAGCCACCACACCCATTTGATATGAAGTATGAATTGTTTTCTTCTTTGCTGGGGAGTCGATATCCATAGGAGTAGCAGATCTTTTTACACCACCCATATTACTTTTAGCTTTAGACTCAGCTTTAGATATTGAGGCTCCTCTGGCAGACCTCTTCCAACTCTTCCTAATCTTACCAGCAGTATCAGTAGAGATAGTAGTATTAGTAGAATAAGAGTCTTCTTCTGCAGAGATTATATTTGGCTCTTCCCTATTGTAATTGGACTGGATAATCGAACTGTTGTGATAAATATTGGGTTGGGTAGGGATAGGGGAGATGAAACTTGTGGGCTTAGTAGTGGAAGAATTTTGATTGCTCGGCTTGTTAACAAGTATCTTTGTGGTCTCAGACTGAGAATTAACGGGATATAACGGAATATTCTTACCCAACAAAGACGTGTCATTGTTATGAGTCGTTTTGTTACTTTCGATGTTGGTATCACCAGATGCCTGACGACCCTCCTGACTGCTTACATAATTAATGTTTTTGCTCCGCACTGTATTCCTTGTTGTCTCTACTGCCTCGTCATTTCCCACTATGACCTCTTTTAATGACAATTTGTTTTGCTGACCACTAGACAGATGGACCAAAGAAGAAGGAGGGCACGTACTAACCTTGTCCAAAACGGTTTTTTCTTTATTGCGAATATTCCCAGTATCCACATTAAGATCCGCCATCCTGATATGCAGTCTACACGTGTTGCTCATCCCTTCATTCTCGACTACCTCTATCAACGGCTCCTGAATGAGATCATTCATCTTCTTCAGAGGGTTTCTGTCATGTTGAGATTTGATAAATCCTGGGTCTGTCGATTTAAGGAAGGCCCTAATTTCTTCTGGATAGCGAGCTAAGGACCTATCATTCATCTTAGTAGCAAAATCTTCGGCGTTTAATTTAGTGACTGCTTCCAGAGCACTTGATAAACTCGGACATTGTTTCATCAAGTGGCCAAAATAGCCACAGAAATAACAAAACCTGGGAAGTTTTTCGTACCTAAAAGTAACTTTAATTTCCTTCTTGGATTTGAGAATAATTGACAAATCTTTAGGTAAAGGTTTTGTAATATCTATCTTGACACGGATTCTGGCAAATTTCCCCCACTTGGCTGCAACTTCCTCAGTGACTGGATCTGGAGAACCAACATTCTTCATCATATTGAAAACTTTATTAGGGGTCATAATACTCAACGGTAAACCATACACATGGTCTATATTTTTCTAATGTGCCCAACATCACATTCATCTATTATTTACTAGTCGACTTTTTAACTAAATAACTTAAAACTAAGGTACATAACTACGCAAAATGAATAATTGTTGTAATGAGACACGTAATAATAAAATTATAAGCCAGAAGATATATTAGAATACAAGGACTTTAATCATGGTTGATTTTTTCTAGATGAACAACATGGAAAAGTTATATTTACCAGTCGAGATGCTGCTCCAAAAGAAGAAAGCAAAAAAAAAAATGTTGCCACGTAATGGTGTTTAAATGTGGTGTGGGGAATCCGGGTCTTTAAAGTGTCTTGTGTCATTGGGGTAGACTTTTTGGCATTGGAGTACAGGACCGGCCCTGAGGGGAAGTCAACGAAGTTTGCCTTCAGGCATCACATTTTGTGGGGCATCAAAATTATGTTTTGGTATAATGACTGTGATCTCACTACGAAAAAATTAATGTAAAATTATTGTTTTTTTTACTCAATAATAATCATTTTATTAATATCCAAAATTATAATCTGAATGCAAAATTTTCATAGGCATAACGGCTACAAAAAAGAAAACAAAAACAGACATCATTATTCTTATAAGTCACAAATATATAGTATGGACACTCTGGGATTTCTAATGTAAAGAGGAAAGGTGGCTTTGTCTGGTATTTTATTGTTTCTCCTCTTCTAATGTAAGATTATTGTAATGTAAAGAGTTTTTTGTAATTTTAAAGAGGCAGTAAAATGAAGAATTATCGACCCAAGGGATTCTTAACTATATTAGCATTACACGTTTCTAACTTTGTGTTAAGTGTCATTTAACTTTGATTTTGTAGACTGTATAAGGGCAAGATATCGGAGTTAAACTTTGGGGCATTAAATTATAAGGACCAGCCCTGTTGGAGTAGACCACATTCGGTAGCTCCATCAGCTACCGAGTAGTGTTAATGAAGCTACCGAATATGGATTAACACTACTCAGTAGCTGATGGAGCTACCGAATATGGCCGAAAAAAGTCTGCCCCAATAACGCCAGGTTAAAGTTTCCGATATAAGTTGCAGAATCTCAGATTTTTTGTGCATTACAGGAAAAATGGCAGTAAGAGGCCAAAAGTAAATGCGAGATACTTGGACAATCTTTATTCATTGGAAACCCATGAAGAATAATTTAAGCAGTTGTATAGCAGTGGTTTGGAAGAAGTGCAAGTTTCTTTGCAAAATAAAAATCAATGGGTTCACCGAAAGTTTTGCCTCAGAAATATTCATATGGTCACGCCGAAAAGAGAAGAAACAAAAGACAGAGACGAACTTTTGCAAACCTTTATCAAAATTGGTGTTTGTGAATTCACATTTATCAGTTATCTGCAATTATGGCGCTATACAACTACAGGCTTTCCAAAATGACTGATGGAAGTGAATTAGTAAAACTCCATAGTTAAAGTCAAAGACCTAATCCTGCAAAGTGCTTCTTCATCGCCTGATCTTTCCTGTAATGATTGTGCCTGCCCCCACCTCTTCTTCCTCCTCTACCCCTGTTGGGGATTTCTACATTTCTATTTTCCTCTGAATCCTCAAATTCAGAGTCCTGCTGCTGCTGATTGTGATTGGAACCACCTCCTCTTCCTCTTCCTCTTCCCCGATTTAAGTTTTCTGAATTTCTACTTTCTTCGGGACCGCTTACTCTAGAACTCTGTTGATGCTGTTGATGCTGATGGTGACTAGCACCACCTCCTCTTCCTCCCCTCCCCCTACCGAAGGTTTCTGAATTTCCACTTTCTTCTCTAGAACCCTGTTGATGCTGATAGTGATTAGCAGCACCTCCTCTTCCTCCCCTCCCTCTACTAAAGTTTTCAGAATGTCCACTTACTTCAGTATTACTTACTCTAGAACCCTGTTGATGCTGATTGTGATTAGCACCATCTCTTCCTCCCCTCCCCTTACTGATGCTCTCTGGATTTCCACTTTCTCTTGCATCCCCACCTCTAGAGTCTTGTTGATAGGAATTGGCAGCACCTCCTCTTTTCCCCCTGCCCCACGTATTTGGTGGTGGATTTCTACTTTCCTCAGGCTGCTGCTGATGATGATGGTGATTGAACTCGTTCATCACTTTGACCGCCCCAATTGGATGGTTGCCACCACGACCAAGCCCATGAATCATTTCCTTCTGGGTTTGATTTAATAATGCAGCTTCCTGAGAATTTGACACTGCAACTGAACCTGCAACTTTGTAGCTGTAGTTCTTTCCATCTTTGACATAGAATTGAGGGGTCTTCTTGGTATTCCATTTTGCACCACCACTGAGTTTACTTTGGCCAGGTCTTTCGGTGTCTCCTCCCAAAGGTTTTTCTAAGGTGGATGAGCTAATTCTATCTCTCAAAGTCTCCGTCTCTTCAAATCCAGTTTCCACGAAACTCAAACCCAAATCATCAAAAGAGTCATCATACTCATCTTCATACTCGTACTGTGAAGCAAGAATTGCAGCCTTAGCAGTCTCTTCGTCAACTCTCAGATCCAGGGGTTTGGAGTTTATAGAATCAACTCTGGACTTTCTGGTGAATCGCCCTAATGAGGATAAAGAAACTTCAGGGCGCTGTTCCTGCACTGGACTGACGAAATTTGGAGAGGTTGCGCTAGTAAGTTCTACAAGAATTCCTTTCCCTTTGTCATTCCTGCTCTTAGATAAAGAAGCCTTGCGGGCTGGCATCGTCTCCAACGACACATCCAGGGATTGTAGATCTTCATGAAGAGTTCCTTCTAATATTCTCTGAATTACCTCTTCTGGATTATGGTTATAGACTTCAAGACAAGCAGCAAGAAAGCCTTTCCCATAATCGGGGAAAAGGTCTTTTACTTGACTGATCTTGGACTCTGTAACTGCAGAATCGTCATCCATCTGCATGTTTTTACCCATTGTAATTGGCACGAACTCTTTATTCGTAGCCTGGGAAGGAAAATTAGGAGCCGCGATAAGAGATAAATACTGAAATTGGTCTTCATCCATGAAAATCCATCCTGCATGAAGAAAAATATACACAGGATTAGTTACCTGCAGCAACCATAATTTTTAATAACACATTCTTCTTTTTTTTTTTCTTTTTTCTTTTGAATAACACATTCTTCTCATGTACAAAGCAATTATGATAACAATACTAAAAGATGCTCGATCCATGGAAACTTTAAAAGCACTAATTCAAATTTTACATGCATAACACTTTTCTTTTTGATCAAACATGCATTAATTTTCAACTTAGAATAGCTTTTTAGCCAGAGGTTTGATTACCTACCATTAGATCGTAGATCGTTGAGTCTTCTTAATATCTTGTAATACTTCTCAACATTTTGAAGAAACGTTCCACTGTTCTTGTTCTCCCAGAAATCATGCGAAACTTCTTCATTGAGTTCTTTGAATGTTTGAACCAGAATGTCCCCTCTTATTCCAGGATCATCAACTTTAGCAGGGAACATCTTTGTGAGATTCGGAAAAGGAAGGCTCCCTTCAAACACTTCATCACTCAAGTAGCAGGACTCCAGTAATTTCCAACCTAAACTGACTAGCCTAACTGAAAGCATCTTCAAACCAATGGCAAGGTTTGGAAGTTTGCCACTAATCGAGTCTTGAGTCTCCTTCGTTCCAGATGAAAAAATATGTCTAAGGCCTCCTTGTAAAGATGGTAACAATGAATCATGCAATCTTGCCAGGGTACTGAGCAGTTCCCCATTTCCATCACTAAAAAAGCCCAGGAACACAACATTAAAATCTAAAAGTAAGCATGGAGGCACTTTGCCTAATGTTTCAAC
>JAJJMA010179842.1:0-16888 GCA_023529015.1 Papaver nudicaule
CCTTGTAATTGTGATGTTTCAACTTCTACCTAATAGGAATCTTAATGTTGCTGGAGACGTTGATCTACTGTATGTAAATGTCCAACTCAATTGTGTTAGTATTAAGAAGCAAGGGTCACGCCTCAATTGATTCTTGCAAAACTCAGTAGAAAATGGTTCATGAAGGCATGATTAATTATGTGTGTATAATTTGTAATATAGAGATACATATTTTGTAATACAGGAATATACAAAATACAGTATTTAATTTTTATTAATTCTAATTATAAAATTTTTTAGTGTTTTTTTATTCTATATTCTGCAACATTTATAGACGTTGCCTAAATTACAGAAAACGTTGCTTCAAATAAAAAGGGCAACGTTACTTACGTTGCTTTAAATAAAAAAGAGCAACAGAAGAAGCAACGTAACTTCCGTTGCTTTAAATAATTAAAGCAACGTTATTAGACGTTGCCAAAAATATTTAACGCCGTATTCGCAACGCTTATAGACGTTGCTTTAATTCGCCGCAACGTCTATATCCGTTGTAAACCGGTCCCTGTGGCGTAGTGTGGAACGTTCTATGATGTGGCTTGTCCTGCATCAACAAGAGCAACAAAGAATGAAAGGTTTCCTCCTAGCCTGTTTGGCAACCAGCATATAGAAAATTTTGGAATCAGTCCTGTAGTGTAGAAAGTTTCTCAGTCCTCACCCGATGGTTAATGCAATAATGAATTTCTGGTCATTTGGTGACTGTAAACATTTTTCTAGATATGTCTCTCTCACACGAGCACTGTGATACGAAATTTTTCTTCGGAATTTCAGAACTAGATATGGGAAGGCCAAAGCTATTGGAGACTCACGTTTCCTAGAGTTCACAATTTCAGAACAACTTGTACAGCTTCCAACTTTATGTTATGATGTCAAAATTATGCAAAGACTTTCCAACTTTCCAACACAAGACTATCCATAATCAAGATTTAAGGCGAAAACAACAATTGAAGCAAATGTAACATTAATTTGTATTCACTAAACGTGGCACTGCTAAGATAAATCTTCAAAATGCAAACTCTTTAGCTATGTCATTGGCCTCATATAGCTTCATCAACAGACAAACAACAGTCATAGTTCACCAAAATTCTGCTTTCTGCTAAGCTATATACATTTTATAACAATAAATGCATAACTTTAAATAATCGATTAAAAGGGGAGTTAAATGAAACTGTACAGAAATATAGATATTGGAAACAAGAAACTCTTTCTAGAGATTTCATACATTTATAAAAATAAAGGAGATTCTATGATGCCAGATTTCTCATTGAAAAATAATCAAATTTAACTATGAACAAACATCCTTTGGAAAATAAACTTACAGACAAAGCAACTATTCAAGATGCAAACACATCCTTAGCTCTCTCTAGCCTTCATGGCTTCCATCAGATCTCGTATCGTCCTCTAATACCTGCGGACTCATTTCTTGAATTTGAAAGCAACATCAAACCCCACATAGTAGAGGAATCTTTGATTCTAGAAATTCTCGAAGAGCTAATAACAAATGACTGAGAGGAAAGATTATAACGCTTTTATATCAATTGTTGTTGTTGAAGATGTTTAAACTGGCCATGATTTTTGTTGTGATTATAATCATAGAGAATAGATCTGCTCCTATTTGTTGATTTCTAGGGTTTCCTTCTTTCTTTCACTACAAAGACGATGGAGGATGGAATAAGAGGAACTTGGGCAAAAGTTTTTTCGATTTATAAGGCATAAAGATTTGATTGTTTAAGTTAGGGTTAATCGTAGTCGTTGATTTTGAGGTAATGAGAAGGGGAGATTCCTCGAGATGACGATCATAGGACATGATCCCCTCCATTTCCCATATGGTTATTCGTTTATGTTGTTTGACAACTTTCGAAGTGGCATGACAACTAGTAGCAGTACCTTTGATAAAGCATAAAAACTCAATTATAACAATGGCATAAAATGGTGTTCAATTCAGTGGCGGAGCCAGAAAGTTAGGATGGGGGTGCTAAAATTAAAGGCGTTTGGCGGCCGCAGGCCGCCAAATTTTTTTGGGGGGTTTAAGCACTTGACCAATCGAGAGTATACCCTCCCTCCCTCTTTCAGTTTCAGTGTTTCACTCTCTGTCTGTTCTTCAGCCTCTGCGTATGAAAGAAAACTAAAGAAAAGAAACGAAATAAAAACGGAAAGAGGAAAAGAACCAAGTTTGTGCCGTGTGTGGGGACTAAAATTTAAACACAACTACAAGGTGGGCTAAATAATAAATTTAGAATGACTGGTGAGCTAAACTCTTAATTACTAGGTGGGCTAAAAAAAAAAAAATTTTTTTATAGGGGTCGAAATGTGTCTTGGTGAGTAATTTAAGGAATTAGGGGGGTGCTATAGCACACCCTAGCCTACCTTTGGCTCCGCCCCTGGTTCAATTCAATGCCATGAATACGCATTTTAAGATGTAGGACTAACACTTAGCTTTGTTCTAAAAATGGTTGGAACTCATTCATCCATCTAAGTCGGACAGGATATACACAGGGAAACATAGAGTGCTGCAAGTGCCATTAGATTTTGGTCAGCCTCTTCCTATCTCTCATATTCGAACAGCTACAAGAGTGTAGAGTGAGTGTAAGAAACTAAATTTACAGGCTCTTATAGGATTTGAACTGAAAAGAACTCAGTTATACCAGCTTATTACCGCCCGGATTGCATAGGAAGAAGATTATCCCAAATGTAGGTCATGCGTCTTACTCCGCCGAATACTGTGAAAATGAAATACAGCAACAAGAAAAAGAAAGAAAAAATTGGACAAAAAATGAGTATAGTTTCTGGTGCTACAGATACCTACTTTCTCCGTTTCAAAAAGATAGGCATGTTTGATTTTTTTCGAAAATTAAATTAAATGAACAAACCATTAGAGCTTTTTTTATTGGTTATTCTTTATGATCCGTTTATTGTTAATAAGAAGAAAAATAAAATAAAAATGACTATAATATTAATTTTATTAAGTAGGGTTAGGAGTTGGGACCTATCGGGCAGACGCAACCCAACTTCCAGGTCACGACTCAGTAAAGTTCCAAAATCTCTTTAATACCTTATTTACTGATAGCCACGTGCCAAAGCCATGTTTTACTGTTCAGTGAGAAGAAATTTCTCAGAAATTACTCGGCTATAATCAGCATGCCGAATTTGGGAAGCTCTCTGACAATACTTCCTTCAGCTGCGTTGAATCGGAAAGGAACTATATATCATGTAAGTAGAAAATATGAAGACAAAGTAGTGCACCCATCTAGCTAGTGTGAAAGTTATTGCATTCTCACTTTTATCACATGTACACATCCATTTTAACCATTCTTTTACTCACTAATATCTATATCACTAATTTGTATCAACCGTCTTCAATATTTTTCGTCTATGTATGAACAGAGGTGGATACATGTGACCCTAGTATACAACCTTCTTCTGATGTCAGCTTATTGATGTGCCTGATTGGAGACCTAGTCCATAAGAGGTCTGACCACTTTACAAACTGGGCAGCAAAGTGGTCTTCTGATGTTCTTTTTTTCTCCTCTATTTTCCGTGTCCGCTCATACCAATTGATCAAGATTAATGCTAGGAACATGGTTGTCTGTCTGTTTCTTCCTTTTCTTTTTCATTCTTCCTTCAATTTGCTAAACTTAAACTAACAACAACAGTAAGTAAGCACAGGGTTCGAGTGGTTTATAATTTTTGTTAGTTGGCTCTTGGTATGTATATATATGTTCCATGATCTTCATCACACTTTGGCCTTGATCTCCTTCATTGTTATGACGATATCTAGCCCTACAACAAATACAAAATCTATATAAAGAGAGCCAAATAATCACAGATCCTATTAATTCATTAGTTATAATCAATCCAATTTCGCACTTGGAAACCCCTGATGTCTAAGAGATGGAAAAGAAAATTTGAAGTACCTCCTTTATTAGAGTTCTGTACAAATGGATGGCTGATCTTCTTCAAATGCAATTCCTTTCTTAAACCCAAACCTTAAACTCCAAATGTTGATTCTGATGTTTGCTTTGTCTTTGATGCTGTAATTAATAGCTACTGAGTTAGCTAGCTAGCTTAAAAGAACGGAATCTTAATTTGAGAGGTGGTGGTTTAGAAATGGATGGAAGAGGAGGTAATGAGAGGGGTTTTTATAGCTAAAAAGTGATTGCAATGGAGAGAGTGGTAGGTGACAAGGAGGTAGAAATTGATGGAAGAGGAGGTAATGAATGCATGAGAGCAACAACCAACCAGGAGTCAGGACACTAAACTAAACCCAACCATAACATTTCGCCCCCAGCCACTTCAGTGGTACCGGCGCTGATGTTGCGCAGAAATTTCTTCTTGGGAGTGATACAGTTCTCAGTAAAGTATTGTACAGTGAATTTTTGGTATTGTGCACTGGTGGGGTGCGAAGCTGCTGCTTGTACCTAATTACTCATTTCATTAATGCTCTAGTCCTTGTAATGGTTATCATGATTTATCATCACATGCATTTATGCCATCCACACTACTACCCTACACTCTATGGCCCCCATGATCGTGATGTACTAGCAACTCAAATAATCTACTAGCAGTAACTAGCTATGTGACAAAATAATTACATGTGAAAAGTTGGTACTTGGTAGAGTAATCATGCTTTTGGATATCTAAGCATTGACGGCACCCCACACTCTATGATAACTCGCATGATCGTGATACACTACCAACTCAAACAATTAACTGGCTATGCAAAAAAATATACACGTGAAAATTGGAAAAGGGAGGCTGTGAAATGAGTTACTAGCTAGCTGGGTATTTGCAGCTATGAAACGATAAAGAAACGAGGAAGTTATGGCGTTATTTCCTGGATAGTTTTTGTGTTAACTGGGTATTTGCAGAGAACATCAAGACTAATCTATGGGAATGGTCAAATAAGAAGAGTAGCAACACATTTAAGAAGATTTGGGTCTCCTGCCCTTCGCAATTTGGTGGACGATTTAGAGAGAACGAAATTCCAAGTTTTATAAGAACACAAGGAGGACGTTAAATCAACTGATTGTCTCTGTAAAATGCACTTTGTATAATTGGTCATTGCATACTAGGTAGTTTCATGGTTATTCTTTAAGTACCTTAGTATGTAATTGGGACGCTGTCGTTGGTAGCAGTTAGTCCTTTGATTTTTGCTTTGTAACAGTTAACCCTCATCACTCTGATGGGTGATACATATTAATTAAAAAAAAGGCTGTGAAATATAGCTGCAGCCTTATGTTCTTCTTTCTGCTGCGTGATACTGCTTTATTGCAGATTTTCTTTGATTGTATTGGTCGTGCAATATTTTGTGGGACCAAAAAAACTTATCAGCGGAAGGGCCGGAATCAATGGCAAGCTGTTGGGGTAGGTGGTGGCGGACAATATATCAAGCTGGAGGGCCAAAAAATATGAAGACCTCCTGTTTAAAATGTTATTGGTAGGTCGTATTATCAGAAGACCCAAACTAGATACAGACAATATATATCAAACTGAAGCCGAGCCATGAATATTTCTTTACCACAGATGATCACTGAAGCAATATGTAGTTGAAAGCCAAATCTGGATCAAGTCAACATGCAATTCAATTGCAAAGTCTATCGCACAAAAGCATTATGGAGGTGTGCTCAAACCGTACGTATCACTGGTTCCGAGCAGGAAAGAACTGAGTCAGAAAGAGGATGCGAACCATGATGGTAGCAGTTTTTCATTCTTCCGTTACTAGTGATACGGTTTCTTATTCTGTTATTACTTGCTCACTTATGTTGCAACATAAGTTGCAAAGTCTCAACTTCAACTTCAAAATGACTTCACCATGTTGTAGTACAGTGGCTTCCTATCCCTTGTTAGAATACAACGTCTAGGTATTGGGCCTTGAAATGTAGCCAGGCCCAATTTCAAAATGTTGATGAACGTTGGTAATACACTTTAGTTTTCAGAAAGAAAAGTCTTGATTCCTTTTGCTCCAATAGTAAGACTATGCACACATGGGGATTTCAAAAGATGTGAATAGGCGTGGCTTCCTTTTTTGTGGACAAAAACCTAATGCATATGCGGATAAGCTAGCTAAATAGTAATAGTTTGGAGTTGAGATATATAATTATTTTGGATAGATGCTGTAGCCTGTAGACTTTACAGTTTGAACATTGAAATGGACTGTGAGAGAAGGTATAATAAAAGGTATGGTGTCTGTTTTTAACTCCATCTGGTGTCTAGGTACAAAGGTGAATTCTAGGCCATGTTACAAACACTAGCTAATACTGGGTTGGTCTTCATGGGCTTGATCATGTTAGCCCTTTAGGGTTTAGCTAGATCACTGCTCACTTCACTACTCAAATGTATTTCAGGGTTTCATGAAACAAAACCTTACCGTCTCCTTTGTCGATCTAAAATTTTGACGTAGATCTGCAAAATGTTATTGGAAATACTGATATATGTTGACATTCAAACACATGATGAGTTTTCCTCTAGGTATATTTTCATGGTAGCCTGTCCATTTCTAAAGCTTTGCTATTTCATCACCATGATGCTATCAATAAGATAAATTCATGATACTAGTTTTGGGCCCGTGCTACGCACCGGGCATTTTTTCTTTCTGTTTGTTGCATTGTCTAATAGTGGTTCGACTTTTTGTGATGCTGCAATAATGACAGTTATACTGGTTTCGTTTTTGACCTGCAATTTTAGTAGGTACTTTGCTGTCTTGTACTTTTTTCTCGCAGCTTTCGCACCATTTTTCTCCGTTTAGCCATAATTGTCTTTTATTCCATTTTGGGCATGCCCTGTAAAACCATGTTGAGCCTTTCATAATGCCAAAGACACAAATATGTTTGTTTTAGTGCTGCTTGACCAATCCAATTTGGTATGGTTTTGACACCAAACAAAGGAAGGTGGTGCTAGTGTGAATGTACTTGTGATGCTCCAATCCCAACAGAATAAAACTGGAGGTTATTCTGGTAATTCTTTGTTTGTTAATCTCGCTGTTTCACCTTGTCCATCCATTAGCAGCTGTAAGATAACAATGTGTTGTTATTAAACAAAGTCCAAATCAAAGAATATTATTTTTTTTTTATTGAGTTGTTGGTATTCATCAAACAATGCTTTGCTGTAGCCGTTGTTCATTCATCTATCCTTCGAATTCTTTTACTTTGGTTTTCACTTTATTTTTGCTCCACTGTCATTAATTTTTTATAATTGAGTAAACTTTTAAACGAAATGTATAAGTTTCAATAAATTCATTAGCCATATTAAATCACGGTACTATAAAAATATCATGATAAACTCATAGATTGCAATAAAAAAAAACAATACTCAAATTCATTCATTCAAAATGTTCAAAATGTTGCTTACCTCCTAATCCGTAACAATTAAGTCAAAGCTGATCAACATTCTCTTAAGTAAATAGTTAAGCACATCCTGGAATCTTGATGAAGTGAATGTTTTATTAGGAATCGGTGCAAAGCCAGCCACCAGCATATACTCCAATTTTGCAGTACCACTATGTTACACTCCAAAGCCTCTTACTCCCTTAACCAAGCCACCATCCTATATAGACTCCAGTATCTCTCATTCCATGGCAATATACTACTGCATACCCCTGCTCCTGTAACCAAGATACCATCATATACTCATGTATCTCTTGTACCTCCAACCGCATTGTATACTATTACTACCTCCCACACATGCCCTTAGTTAAGCCATCTTCATATGCTTCTCTATATATAACGCTCCACCTACTCGCATAACCAAGCGACCATTATATACTCATTTATCTCATGTACCTCAATCCACCATTATATATTGTTGTGTCGCCCACTCATATTTTTTTGCCCCTTGCATATACTCCTTCGTTTAATTTAACATTAAGGCATCCTACGTGCTCCAGTAACCAAGCAATCATCATATACTCGTGTACCTCTCACCACCATAATCCTCTCGCACCTCCAACTGCCGTTGTTAAGCCACCATTCACTCATGTATCTCCTATTATAATACACTATTTACTCTTGTACGTGGGATTACCGTTCATAAGCCAACATCCCATACTCAAGTATCTACCTATCTTTGTTAGGCCAGCATTGGATACTCCAGTACATCCCACTCCCGTTATGATAAGCCACCATTGTATATGCTTGTGCCTCCCGCTCCTATTGTTAAACAACCTTTTATACGGTCCTTTCCACTTACACCTGTTGTGAACCACCAATTCCGTCTGCAAACCACTACCCGGTGCGCATTATGGGGATATTCTTGAAGAATATACAATTTGTAGTAGAACTCCGGTCGCATCAAGACCACTGGGTGTCACCTCTATAGCTTTCATTGATTTTTCTCACACAATATTGTTGAATGCTCTTTGGCGAGGCGAGAATATCAGCTGTGCAGATTCAATCAGAGTCTATCCATTTCCATTCGTTGCCTATGAGCTCTTCCATATATATACATACAATTGAGTCTGAACAAAAGAATACCTATAAGCTAAGAGGAATATATAAATTTAGAAGAAGGCATATGAAAAATAGTGGTGTCCCTCCTCTTGTTAGAACATCAAATTACATTGCTCCTGTTAAACATAATAGTAGCAGTAACTCTCGGCATCCTGTAGCCGATAATAAATTAGCTTAGCATCCTGTAGACGATGATGAATTACTACTTTCGGAAATACTGAGCAGACTTTCTGTTAAATCACCCATAAGGTCAAAGTGTGTATCCAAACACTGGCAGTCTTTGATATAAAAATATGAAAATAAGAACTATAACGTAATAGCAGTAGACTACATAATTTCAACAACTTCGCACAAAGAATTGCTTAACGTTTCTTAAAAAATAACACAGTTGGAACTTGGAAATTTAAATCTAAATATCCCCAATACCTCTATGTAACGCCCCAATACCTTCCTTCGAAATTGTTGCAACAGAAAGCATATTCACTATGCTTGTGCATATATAGTCAAATGAAGCTTTGTTGCACCCGTCACCGGTAATAACTAAAGAAGCAATGTGCGAATGCCATGTCAAAAGGGTAAATGACTGTCAGCACAACGATTACGTACTACAGAAGATCCGCACATGAGCCTCTAGGTGAACAAAAATTAAGTTTGGTCAAATAAGCAACATGGCAAAGCTGCCAATGTTTCTAATCTCAACTTGTCAACTACTTGACTACTGACGCCTTTAAAGAATTATGCTGCCTGGTGATAATAAAATTGGATCAAGTCTATAAGGAATAATTGTTATAATCGATCCTATAAGGAATAAATATAAGAACAAATTATTATAGCTTATACTTAGAGTTCTACTTACAAAGAATCCAGCAGAATGATCTTTTTGCCCAAGCTGCACCAACCCCTGCAATCCTCGCATTTTGCTAGAATCACCGATTTAACTATTTTTCTTTCTTGACCACACTGCATATTAAAACAACACTGTACATATGGAATTCAGAAACAAAGATGTATTTTAATCCCCATAATCTAGGCATTTTTAGCTCGAATGAAATTAAATGTGTTATATCTTATTCCCTGCTAAAGGGAAAATGATATAAGAATTCGACTTCACCTGCTTTCACCCATATTCTTTGAGAAATCAAACTAATAGCCATCTTATTCTCTACTAAAGTAGTGCAAGATCCTGCTTTGCAAAATCAATTGGAGTTTGTTTTTGGATACCTGGTTCCATGTAATTCTGTTATCGCCATAATTAACTCATTTCAAATAGTTTTAAAGGAATGACCAAAGAATAATCAATTTATAAATTGCTACAATCATTCCACCATCATTCCAGACTAATTCACAGTTTACCTGATCATGTTTGCTGCTTAAATTTCGATAACAGTTCAATACGTGAAGGAACTCTCTTAATACAGTGTGGGTGTAAATGAACGTTCACCACCTGCGATTTCATTCATTTCTTCATTTTTTTATTGTCTATTGTTTTTGAAAAATAAATAAATCAGCACGTCTAGACATACGTTGATTCATAATGTCTTTCGTACCTGTTATGCATCCAACCTAGGTACGACAGTTCGTGAAGGGCTCATGTATATTGGGAGCTGCTCCTTGTCAAGAATCTGGTGGTAGCGACATAAACAGGAGTTTACTACAAATTAGACTATTTAAATAGAGGACTTAGTTTTAATTCTAAATTATTTTTCAACATAAAACACTAAAAGTTTTGTGTTGTAGATCAAACACCAGTGGGGTAAGAAGTATAATACGCTAACCCTGAAGGCAATACTCAAGATCAAGTAAATGTTGTATTGAATAGACAGAAGCATTACCTTCGTGCACGATTTCGCTTGTTGGATACACCAAGAGATGATTGCCTAATCCTATTTGTCTTCGGTTACCTTTTACTCTGATTAGGGAGCAATTGCTTATGATCAGATGCATAAGTGACCTAAACCTTCATTATATGCAGAAATCATTAGGCCAAGAAATCTACATCTTTTGAACCATTTTGCTGACCTATTTAAAAAGTGGGTATATGTTCTTGAAAGCAGTATATACATCACCTACTGCCTTTAACCCCTGTAATGACTATCTTTCCTAAAATAAAGATGAGCATCGTAATCTGTTGCTTTTTCATCTTGTGTATCATACCTGTAAATATTTCAGGATCATAAGCAAGAAAGTTTCGTTTGTAGTATTTGTGGACTGGTTGCAAATACAGAGAACCATTATGAAGTGCATGACTTGTATTTGGTTTTGACTCTTGTTTATATTAACCTGTCTGTCTTTTATGATAAATTAAACGCTGAGATTTAAAATCAGGAAAAGAGAGCACGAATGAGATCATACTGCTGTTGTTGCTGCTGATAGTTACCCTTACGTGCACGAATGAGTATATCCAGGACCGCCATAGCCTTTACGTGCATTACCCTTTACGTGCATCGCATAAGCTTGCTTTGTGACTCCGTTGGTTATCTTCCTTAACCAAGAACATACATGTACATCCAAGAAATCACCTAAGCATTTAGCAACGACAGTCAATATTCATGCATGATCCAGTCGCTTTTCTTTCCGTTAGGTGCCCTACCTTTATAGAATACTCATCCCTATATTCCTTTGATTTGAAAGCACGGCGTTGTCTCTCCCGCTTGCTTTCCAAAATCCAGCTGTTGTGGCTCTATTAGTTCGTGCTCCAGTCGATATCTTGTCTTTGTGACTGTAGAAGTTCCATTCATTCTCTTCTCCATAACCTAACTTGCACTAATCTGTAAAAGAGAATAGAATTGCATACCGTAGTTTGTGTAACTAATTGTTTATGAAAAACCCTAGAAGTGAAAATCGAAACATTCACAATAATATTCTAGGGTTTCAATATGCTTACCTGCCCGCATATCTCTCTGACCTCGCCTAGATGAACTGTTTGGAGCAAATTGCAAAGGAGGAAGGGAGTTCTTTTATACGACACGGGTGAAATCTAATTTTGGGCAAAAAGACCAAAACAGGCCCCAGAGGGTGCGCGAAAAGACCAAACAGGGGTTGGATTTAAAGTAGGTAACTTTTTTTTTTAACGGAGTTAGTTGAAGACACACTTGTCAAATATTAATTGGTTCGTATTTGAGTTAGGTAATGTAGGTGAACGTCACTAACATGGGTGATAATTTAAAGAAGTATAAACATGGTGTAAGTATTTTTCAACCAATCATAAGAGGCCAAGTGTCCCCCTTAGAATGCCTGTACCATAGAAGCCTTCTCTCGACCAATAGGAAGTTGTGGTATTGTCACCGTGCGACGTGGAGGCTTTTATCACTTAGGCTTTTAAATCTTTAGATGAACTCCAGACTTAGAAGTAGACCCAGCACCATCTGTGAAGTCTTTCTCTGCACCAGGTTCTTGGAATTCATTTCTGTCAAACATTGGGAAAGGAAAAGCAGCCTAACTGTTGGAAGAAACCGCTAGGTGAATTTTTGTTTTATTTTATGAAATTTGTTGTTTTAAAATGTTTTGTAGTATTACCGCTTTAGTACTGAAATGCTTGAATCACTTTTTGTAACATGAATAAAGAAAGTTGAAGGATTTTCCCCTTTCGTGTAACAATTCTTCTTCATCTAAATTTTTCTTTTGTGAATATGCATTTGCTCTATTCGCTGAAAACAACTTAAAGAATTACTGTTGAGCAGTTCAGGCTATGTAAAAATTCCTGTCTTCATTTCACGTATAATGGTAGCTGCATAAGGGTTTTGTCTTTCTTCCACCACCAGTAAACCTAGATCCATCACCCATGCTCTTCTTCTAGTTAAGGTTTTTCGAATAAATTTTCATTCTGTTTGTTTGTAGTTTGATGTTTGTTTGTAGTTTGGTTAGAGTTGGAGGTTGAAAAGTCCCATTGAGGAAGTAAACCCAAAAGACATAAAGTGTAGTATGACACTCTTTAACACAGCAGTTTGTGCTCTTTTTATTCTTTTGATTCTCAGAATCTCAGATCAATGTTGTTACGTCTCATCTGCGGTGTGTATGATTTGGAGATGGAATATGAGTTTATATGTACCTAGTACTGTAATCATGTTTAATGTTTAGGAACGAATATCATTGTAGGTTTTTAAGTCATGTTTATGATACGATGACATCACCACAGACCTATAACTATAAGAGAGTTTTTCCCACCATGCTCCAGCTCCACCCTTGAGCTTATAGGTTACAAGTTTAACCTTGGCATCATCTTCTACTTCCGTGAATTCAAAGAAGGCTTCAACCTCAAAGAACCAATCTGTTAATTCTTCGATTTTAAAATTCCCAGAGAAATTCAGAATATCAGCCTTTAGTTTGTATTCAGGTAGAGAACCATAAGGACTTTGTCCAGACTTTAATCGTCTGTCTTCTGCCCAATTCTTTTCCTGCGCATCTTCTTGAGCATCTTCATCATCACTGTCAAGCTTAAGAGAAATTAACTTCTTCAATGAATGTCCAATAATACCCTCGTACAGCCTTTTTTCGTTTAATTCACAAAGTATATCTTCTGGTATATCGACCTTCTGTAAAAACTTAGGTTTTTCTTTATTAGTCTTATGCTTGTCGCGTTATTCTTCTTCTTCTGTAGGCTCGAGTATATCTAACTCCAGATTTAGATGTTTTGCAATCTTAAAAATCTGATTCTGCATAGTTTCTAACTTTGTATCTCTTGAAACAAACTTCTCTTCCATGGTCTTCTCTAAATTTTCAGTAATATTCTTTGTGAGAATATCGTTGTTTGATTGAATAAGAGCTTGGATTGCTGCTAGTGTAACTGGTTGATCAGCCATTGAAATAAACTTTTGATAAACTTGGTTTGCGGAAGCTTAAGGTATCAGGATCGAGTCCTAGATGAGAATCTAGAACCGGTGCTCTAGTACCAACTAATGTAGAACCGATAGGTGAAAGCAATACAAAGATTGCAAATAGTTGAGATAGGAAGAAAGAGTTGAGAAAACAGAAAACGTAGCAGAGCTACAAGGTGATTAAAAGTATTTGATTGATAAAAGATGTCTCAAACAATAAGCAAAGAAGACTATTTATAGGGAAGTCATGAATTCTAAACTAGGCATGACTTCTAAACTAAGGCAATACTAAAAATAAGAATCCTAAACAGAGAAGTTTAAAGTTTGGAAGTTAAGTAAAAGAAGGAACGTTCTGGCACTACGCCACAGGGCCTGATTCCCAACGTTTTTTTTCCCGCATCTGCAACGTCTATTAACGTTGCGCCCTTGGCAACGTCTATTAACGTGGCGCAGTGTTAAAAACGTTGCTCTAAATAGTTTTTTTATTAATTCAGCAACGGTGACGCAACGTTGACTAACGTTGCATATGCAGGGGCTATTTTGTCTTTTTACTGGAAAATAGATTTTCCCCTATTTCTATTTTCCTTTCCCCTATTCTTCTCCTTATCTTTCTCTTTCTCCCTCTCCCTGCGTCTATTTCTCCCTTCTTTCCTTCGACTCTTCTTTTTTAACTTCAAAAAAAAATCTCTTCTTCTTTAAGATAAATCTCTTGAAATCAAATCCAAACCATCGAAAATCAAAAGTTATCTCTTGTAAACCCGCACCTCATAACCTCTATCTCACAATCAAAACCCAAATTAAAATCTGGATCTTTCTATCTTTCATCTATTTTCTTTTGTTTATTTTTCTTATCCACAGATTAAAAACGAAACTCATTAGATCTATATGTAGGTATATTCCATGAAGTACCTCGTCGTGAGATTTACTGATTTGCATAAGATTTTCCTTTTTTTTTTTTCGGTTTTCTTTTTTGGATCTGATTTCTCTTAATTTCTGCAATTTCTCGGGTTTTAATGTTTTGGTCTTCTAATCTCTTTGTTA
The DNA here is from genome assembly GCA_023529015.1 of Papaver nudicaule. NCBI lineage: Eukaryota > Viridiplantae > Streptophyta > Magnoliopsida > Ranunculales > Papaveraceae > Papaver > Papaver nudicaule. The sequence continues at coordinate 14,333 of JAJJMA010179842.1, forward strand.
CGATTGTTGGTACAAGGTTTAAGTATCAGATGTGCTTGTGTTGGTGGAGTTGAGATACCTAACAGCAAAAGGATTGAATACTCACTTCAATACCTTCAAGGAGTTGGTCGAACTAGAGCTCATCAGATTCTTGGTGATCTTAATATGACTAACAAAATTACTAAAGATCTTTCTGAAGAAGAATTGATTATTATTCGTGAGGCTGTTTCTAAGTACACTATTAAAGGAGACTTGGTAAAAATATTCTCATTTTTCTTAGGTTTTTCGATTTTTCGCTGTCTTTGTCTGTTGATTGTTTTGGAAAATGTAGAAAGTTTAAGGCATAATTTGTGAAAATTACGACATGGGTTTCGATGATTTTGATGTGTTGTTTTGTTGTGATTTTTTTCAGAGGCATTTCAATGCTCTTAATATTAGGAGATTGAAGGAAATTCAGTGTTACAGAGGAGTAAGACAAATTCAAGGATTGCCTTGCAGAGGACAACGGACCAAGAAAAATTGCAGGACTTTAAAGGGTAAGAGAGTTGCAATTGCTGGAAAGAAGAAGGCACCTCGTTAATTGTTGAATTTGGTTTTGTAATTCACATGTTGTAATTCTAGCTTTTCCTAACTGTGTAAGGGTTTGCAATGGATGAGGTTTTTTAATGTTTTGTGTGAAAGGTGATTTGTTCGGTGTGGTGCAGTGCAGTTCAATTGGTAATTATTTGCTTTCAAATCGAATAGTTGTGAGCTACATTCTAGTGTACTTACTGTGTAGTATGATATTTATTTTGAAATTTAAAGTGCTGCCTTTTCTTTTTCTTGTTTATTGAATCTTCTTTTTTGCTGTGGTAATCACGAGATAGAGTTACTTGGTTGTTGAACTTGTTTATACTTTTTTATAGCTCCTTCAAACAGTGAGCACAGAAATATGATGTTCTGCATTCACATGTACACTTCTATTTGGTTGTGGTCTTTCACTAAATGGTGTTGAAACTTAGTAATATTGGTACATAAAAAGATATGATCGAGTATATAAAATTTCATAAATAGTAAGTCGTATTCAGGTTTTCCACTTCCAGTTCGCTTCTTTCAAAGAAAGATATTTGGATAGAACTGCAGATTCATTAAGTAGAGGACGAGGATGCACTTTTCTTATCATATAAGCAGAGGCCAGTGCGTTACTTTGCCACTGTATAAGTTTTTATACAACTTAGTCTCTAACAAATTTACCTTTGCGTCGAGCTTATGAGACTTGATCAATGTGAATTTTATAGGGGGGGAGGTTCTAAGACAAAATAGGTGGAGGTAGTTAGGGATCTGAGGCGCTTGCTGTCGAAGTCCGAGATACCTCCTGTTGAAGCAGCTCTCAAAGCTGAAGCAATACCTGCTCTTGCACAGTGCCTTGCATTTGGATCACAGATGAGCAGGTGCAGAGTTTGACTAAATACTCATAGTATTCAGTTCTTACCAGTTGTAATAGATGATAGAGGATGCAGGAGGGTAGCATCTGTATGTGTACCCACGAATTATCAGTGATAAAACAGAACCTGAACGGGGTGAACCTTTTTCTTGCTTCGTGTTGCAGTAGCTTGAGGCAGCCTGGTGTCTGACAAATATTGCTGCAGGAGAGCCAGACCAGACGAAGGCTTTACTTCCTGCCTTACCTTTGCTCATTGCTCATCTTGGGGGTTGTGGTTTCTTTTCAGCTTTCTCTTTTTGAATAATATTTTGGTTCTTAAATGCCTTTTTCCAGAATTCTTCTGCACCTAAGTATACTTGAAAAATATCAATGAAGTTTCAGATCTCTATGTTCTGGCACATTCTGGTAGTTCTCATCAGTAGTGCAAACTGTGCCAAAGTTAGTTAATCAGAGTCAACATAAGTGTCAGGTTGATTAATAAGACATTCCTACTATTCCACCTTACCTAGCGAGTAGAAACTGTGGCACCTGTGATATACTTGACACACTCTTGCTTTACGTTTTATTTATGGTCTAAACCGGGAACTTTTGAAGTTGAAAACAAAATTGTCTTTGGTTGGTACTTTCTCCATCAAGGCATTACAAATGTTTAATTTTCTCATTCTTATTTTTTGTACAAGTATATTTCTATGATCGTCTGTTGTAGTGTAATAAGTCTAAGCAACAAGTAAATTGTTTGGCAAATTAATGTCTTCAGCTTACAATTTACACAGAAAAGAGTTCCATTCATGTCGCGGAGCAGTGTGCATGGGCAGTAGGCAATGTCACCGGTGAAGGAGAGGAGCTGAGGAATGTATTGCTATCACAAGGAGCCTTTTTCTTGGAGTATGAGTTCCATTCCTGATGGTGAAGTCTCTTTGGAGGAAAGAGAAGAAGAGGAGGAACTTAAGGTAGTATTGTTTACAAGCACACCGTTGGGAAGGACCTCAAACTGTAAGCAGGTTATGATTCAGCGGTGAGGCTTGGCTGGGCATCTATTTAGGTAAATTTCCTTACTCTCATTTCTCAGTTCTCCCCAAACCTTTTTCTACTTGCATTGCTTATACACCTTGTAATTGTGATGTTTCAACTTCTACCTAATAGGAATCTTAATG
>JAJJMA010179868.1:3845-16036 GCA_023529015.1 Papaver nudicaule
TCAGCAATGGTAATTTCCACGAATGCTACTGGTGAGCCTTCTATTCTTCCATCAGAGAAAATTGTCACTCCAGTGGACCTCCTTGTTCCTCGAGAGGATGGTTCATATGTTAAGATGGATTCTTCCAAAGAACTCGTTGCCAGCTTTCCACAAAGTTCAAAGTTTCCGCCTGCTCCGATTTACGCTAGTAAATATAGGCAGTCCTATACTGCCGAGAGGTTTAAAGAGGTCTTGTTTGAAAATCATAACCCTAGTGCTTTTACTGCCGAAGTTTCAACTCGCTTTGAAGCCTATGCCTTAGATCCCGTGGAGTATCCTTTAGATCCGGATTTCTGCAAGAAGCTGGGTGATATCTTCGGAGGCGACTGCTCTAGGGCTGATTACGACTTTCGTTATCCACCCTTGTCCTACGAGGAGAGCTTGGCTATCCTTCAAGCGGTGAGTTGTGTTTTCATGTTTATTTTTCGTATGCCGATGTCGTCGAGACTGTCATTTTATTTATTCGCAACCTTGTTGTCAGGGAGACTACCATGCCTCTGGCCTGTTGGCGCATAACTTTGATCAAGCTGGCCAGACTGAATACCATGAGTGAGAGTTTTACCGGATGCAAAAGGAGTTGGCTCAAGAGAAAGTTTGCAGTGCTGCTGCGAAAAAGCACTCGATATGTAAGTCTTTTTATTCTTGATTACTTTTGTACATCTGTTTTTTGCAGCGCTGTGCTAAGAACGAATTTGCTGCTTGCTTTTAAAAGCCGAGCTGGAGGAAAGCGAGAAAAAACTTCAAGAGGCCAGATTGGCCATTGATCGGCTTCGAGAGGGTCGACAATCGTTTCAGATTGCCTCAAGTAGCAGGAACTACCACAGTGATAATGACAGGCTCTTGGAAGAAATAGACAAAGCTTTAGAAGATGTGAATTATTATAGGACGAGAAGGCAAGAGGCCGAAGGTATTTTCGTTGAAGAGAGAAAGAGGGGACCTCGCCGAGCGTCTTCTCGAGGAGGCTAAAAATAAGAATTTAGTTCTGGCACGGGAGAATCATTTTTTCCAACTAGATGTGGATCGACTGATGCGAGAGCGAGATGAAGCTCGTTCGGAGAGGTCGGTCAGTGCCTCGGGTAGGGTTCTGATTGAAAAGTTAGATAAGGACATCAAAAATTTAAAGGTGCAGCTTGCTACTCTGAAGAATGTGAATAATGACTTGGTCACAAAAAATGATCTTCTGGAAAGAAGTTGTAATGATATATGTCAGGAACTTGCTTCGGCTAACAAGTCGAAAGACCATTATGCCCGTCTCATAGATGAGTATCGAATAGCATTAGCCAAAAATGGGGTCATTACTTCTGAAGATGTTAGAAAGAATGCCTTGGTGCCTCGTTTCACTAATCAACACGAGGTTTCTGAATATATGATTTTCAAAGAGAGTAGGGAGCTAACCCAACTTTCCTTGATTTTTACTTCTTTCGATCCCTGGGTGACTTTTGTCGCCCTGTCATTCTTATGTTTTGTGTTATTCTTTAGGCATCGAAGCCAATTTGAAGAAGCAGGTTGCTGATGCCGAGGCGGCAAGGGACGATGCCTCAAATCAGCTGGTGAATGAGTCCGAACGAAAGTTGGAGGCCGAGGACAAGGTTAAACGGTTGTCTCAAGAGTTATCCGAAGAACGTCAACGTCGCTCTACCGATATGAAGCGATTTTCTCAAGAACTTGAGCTTGAACGTAAGCGCCGCTCCGAGGAGGTAACGAGATTCACTGAGCAGCTGTCCGAAGAGCGAAAAATTCGTCTTAACTGCCAGGCGAGTGTAAGGGACATGGTGACTGGCTTTGCTCTCGTGCATCATCAGTTGAGACATGGTCAAGCTGTCGAAGAGCTTCTTTCCTGATCTGCTTTAACTACTGCCTTTGCTACTAGCATGGTCTGTCGAAAGTATGGTCGCTCTCTTTTCAGAACCATTGGCATTGAACCTCCTACTTATGGCCCTATTGGTGCGCACGACCCAGATGCTATATACCCTATTGATAAGTATTTGCTCCCTCATGAGGTATATGTGGCCTTAGCTAGGGATGAGCTTCGGAAGAGGGGTTTGCTGGAAAAGTTTTTGAGTGGGCCTGGTGATGATGACGACGATGATGATAAAGGCGGTGATTCGGGGAATTTTGGCGATGCTCCCGAAGGCACCCATGATGGTCCAGGCGAATCCGATCATGGTCCTGAGGAGGGTCCTAAAGATGACGTCAATTGTCCGAAGGATAGCTCCGAGCATGGTTTTGGGGGAAAGACTGTTGATATGGTGGATAGTACTTCCAGAAGTCAAGGTGATTCCATTAAGTGGTCTACTGGCCGAACCCTAGGTACTGCCTTTGATAAGGAGAATCATTACTTATTTCAAGAACCAGCTTTGGCATATAGAGAAGGGGAGAGTGAGGAAGAATTTGATGAAGAGATTGATTCGCATGATTGCCAAGCCCCAGGTCTTGTATTTGATAAAGTGAATCATTATTTGTTTCAGGAGCCTTCTCGGGAATATAGTGACGAAGAAGGTGAGGAGGAAATCGCCAATGCTGCAGGGGTTGCTCCTTCGGGGTCTGTCCATTCTCAGCTTCGAGCCCCGGATGATAATATCCCAGTTGACAAGTGCCTTGTGAGGGAAATGAGAGTTCTTAAAGACACTTCTCTTTGTGTTTAGCGAAGGCCTTTAGCTTTTGTAATTATGCTTTTTCTTGGCTGCGTCCAATACATTTGTTTATACACGCATTTTTTTTTGTCGCACTTCAGGCCCTGCACTGATTATATATATATAAAGAATTTGCTTGCTTATTTTTCTGTTGTTAAGCCCCTCCTCAAGGCTGTTTTTTGTTTAGAGAAGGTCCCTTGGTTGTATAACTAGCTTATCATTTTTCGCAAATGCAAGCTAATTAACTGCCTCGGGGTTCCATCTTCCTCTATAGGTTGATGTTAATCCCATTTATCGTCCCCACGGCGCCCGAGAACGTGAGGTCCTCGTGGCCGTTTGGTAGTGGATACGAATGTATCATCAGCTTATGTAGCCTTGATTCAAGGTTCCCACCGCTAACGGGGTGTCTTGTGGGTAGAGGACCGTGCCATATAGCTCGTAGGGCCCTTACGATTTATATGGTCATCGGCTTTGTGCCTGCTATTCGAGGTCTTTATGTTTTTTGGCGATTTTTGCCTTTGGCGTTACAGCCTTTTGTTTGGCGATTTTTGGCTTTGGCGTTACAGCCTTTTGTTTGGCAATTTTTGCCTTTGGCGTTACAGCCTTTGTGATTATGCCTAGCCAGGTTGGATTTTTTACCCGTCCTGGCAGGATCTGGAGTTTGATTCTGAAGGGAGTTGCATCAATGAGTGCGATTTTTATTTATTAAATCTTTCTTCGGGTACTGCTTACAAAAGAAGTTGCTTTCTCAGACTAGGTGTTTCATATGCTTCCCCTCCACTGGGGTTTTTAACCTTTGGCCTTCGAGGTTGATCAAGCTATACGTGTCGTTCCCAAGTTGCCTCTCTATGACGAATGGTCCTGCCCAGAAAGGTTCTTGTTGAATGTTCTTACCTTTGCTAGGCTCGCCTAGTTGCTCGTTCGGAGTCTGGAGGCAGCCTGCTGCCACGAGGAACTGTTCTCTATTATCGGGACGTTGGTCCTTTTCGCTGTTGTCTTGTTTTACGCTTGTCATCCCAGCTTCTGTGTCAGCTATGAATTTTTCTATGCTTTTGTCCGTTACCCTTGGGTGTTTTGCTTGCCCCGAGCATTCCTTGCTACCTTATTTTGCCTGAATGTCTATTTCATAGCGGGCGCGAGCCTCGGTAGGGTCACCTGGAATCTCCGCAATCCCTCGTGGAGTTGGGAACATGATTCTTTGGTGCAAGGTGGATGCTACGCCCATAATGTTGTGTAACCATGGCCTTCCCACGATAGCATTATAGGGTGAGTGTATGTCCACCACACAAAATAAGGTTGGCTGCTTTTGGCTACCAGCATGAATTGTTATCATCAGCTCTCCCCGAGGTGTTTATGGCTTCCCATTAAAACCGAAGATGTTGTACGAAGAGGGTACCAAAGAGGCTTTCTTTCCCTTCATCTTGTCATATGTTTGTCCAAAGAGTATATCCACAGAACTCCCAGGGTCCACCAGTATTTTAGGCATAGCTATCTTTCCCATTTGGAGGGTGATGACCAGAGGATCATTGTGCGTTCTTCCCTCGTTGGGGATGTCTGCTGCTGAAAAGAACACGGGCTGCTTCTGCCATTCTTCTAGGCGATTCTTTGTGATCACATTGAGTATTTCTTCTCCCTCAAAATCCCTTTTATGGATGCGACCTGTTTGAATCCCTTCTAGACCCTTTGTGTAAACAATGGAATTACAAGCTCCGAATCTTGGAATATCCCTGTCGATTGTAATTACATAAGCTTCATGCTTCGGCTCCTCTTTAGGTTGTGGTTGATTTGGGGGTGGCTTTGGTAATTCCAGAAGATGCTTAAATTGCTCCCTGGCTATGAAGAAATAAATTTGGTCTTGTGCTGTGACGCAGTCCTCAGTTGTGTGTCCGTAAAACTTGTGAAACTGACAATAATCTCTTGAATTTTGTGTGTGTTTTGGTTGATTTCCCCTGCTTCGGGGATATCTTATCTCGTTGGCAAATTTGGATTGTTCTATGATCCAAAGAGCATCTTCGATGGGTACACAGAGCTTTGGAAGTTTCCTATCGTGAAAGGCAGGAAATCCTGGTTTAGCCGTCCCGAATTTTCTGTTTCCTTGTCCTTGCTGGCTGCTGTTTCCTTCAAACTCTCCCCGAGGGTTGTTTCCTCTGCTTTCATTGTACTTTCTATTGTCATGATACTTGCCATCTCCGAATTTTCCTTCGTTCCCATAGCGACCGTTATCCTCTTGTCTCCCTCGCTTCGACGGGTCTCCAAATTGAGCATTCATTACTTGACCTCGTTCTTCAAGTGATAAGTTGTTTATTGAGTGGACCTGTTTTAAAATTGTTTCCTTCCCCAAGGATGCTTGCTCCTTGATTTCCTCCAAGGTAATTCGCTCCTTTTGGTATTTTTGGAGATCTTGTAGCGTCTCGAGGTTCTTTGAGAAAAGTCTATCATACAGAGGGTGATCTTTATCCAGTGCATTGAGAAATGCCCGTACTTTGTCCTTTTCTGTAGCTACATTTCCCACCTCTACGCACTGCTCGGTCCATCTGCTCGTCATACTTTTGGTTGACTCTCCTGGTCGTACACGAATGCTGAATAGTTTCTCCACTCCTGGCTTGGAGGAGTTGTTGTATAGGAAGTGCAGTATAAAAACTTTGGAAAGCTCCTCGAAGGATGAGATCGAGCTGGCTGTGAGGTTGTCATACCAAGCGAGGGCTTCTCTTTTCAAGCTAGAGGGGAAATACTTACAGAGCACCTCATCTCTATTAGCGTAAGCCAAAAAGACTCGAAGATACATTTTAATATGCACGGTTGGGTCTCCCGAACCATCGAAAATTGACGTGAAGGTGGGCATCGTGCACTTTATTGGAATTGCCAATGAGAGGATTTCCGGGCTTAGGGGAGAGCGATTGACATCATTCATGGCTTGTGTGAGCTTGATCCTGTCTTTTGATTGGATTCGGTTTTCAAAAAGTTCTGCTCGGAGTGCCTTGATCTGATCCAACATTACTTGTTGTAGGGCCTTAACTTCGGCGTCCTTCCTTGTTTGGTTACCTTCGCTGAGCATCTGTATGCTTTCCTTTGTGTACGCTGGAGGCTCGGTCCTTTTGCTTGATACCGTGATTCCTTGACCTTTGCTGGCGCCCTTGGTCTTGATGTGTGCTTTGGATGCGGAGGGTTCCTTTGGCTGAGATACGTTGTTTGGACGAGAGTGTCCTTCGCTGCCTCTTCTGTAGTTGGATGCTGATTTTTCTGCCACCTTTTTGTTTGCCTCGGCCAGCTGCTTTTTAACTTTTTTATTTTTCTGTTTTTCAAAATTAACTTTCTAAATCGTGCAGCTCTCGCCGTATTTTCTTCGGTAGGCTGGTGTTCGGGCATGTCATTATCAGGATCGGACGCTTCGTCCTCCTCTTCGTCGTTTTCCCCATTTTCTTCTTGTATTTGCTGTTGGGGTGGTTCTTCAGCCTCTGGGAATCCCTCTCCCTCGGGGCCTAAGTCCTCTACAAATACTTCGTCCTCATTTACTGGTTCTCTGTGCTGGGCTGTGCTAGCCGCCACCTCGGGAGATAACCCTTTACTTATCGAGAATCTGGTGTAATGTTGTCTTGAGGATCCAGTCCCATGCTTCGAAGATCCTACTCGCTGCTTCGGAGCCTGGTCAGATTTTGAAGCCATCCTGGTTGTAACCTGTCAGAAAACAAACTACCCGTGAGGCCCAAGGCGGCTACTGCAGTGTACTGTGTCGGCCATGTAAGTCTATACACTACAACGGTTTTGTCAGTCGAACGTTAACGTAGGTCGTAGTCCCCCTTTTTAGATATATCCCTAACTGCATATTTTGTCTTTTAGCAAAAAATCATCTTTCTCAATGGTTTCTCTGGCGCAAGTTTATTTCCAAATATAGCATGTATTTTGAAAACCCTAAAATAAAGTTTACACACATATTTTTTCTCTAATCGTTTTCTTTTAGCTAATACAGGGTTTTTACAAGATGAAAATCTGCTACCCTTTTTGAAATCGGTTTCATCACACCAAGGCTTTGAAACTCTTAATTGATGACCTTACCATCTGATGATTTGCTCGTAAAACTCTTGAACATGCTAAAGCCTTTAAGGATATTTAGACGTTGAAGATACTGGAGCTTCTTTTTGAAAAACAAGCTTATGAAGATCTTTTGAAAAGATAAGAAAATACGTGAAAAATTTGAAAACCCAAAAAATCACAGGCAAACCCTAAGTTGTTTTAATCAGTCCCTGTTTCTAGCGCCATACTGTACGAGTAGAAAATCTGCATAGGTACTTGAGGTACTATAGCCATCAGATCTACTCATACATACAGTTATTTAACATGATTCAGTGGTACGAAGATCTCAAGAACAGTACCGAAGACATACAAAAAGACTATAATCAAAGACTAAATGTATAAAGATTTGAATGTATTTCAATGTTGTAACTACATGGATTATAACCCTAAGGAGCCAGAGGAGATACAGACCTAATCCCACTCTTGCCACTTAGGTTCTACCCAAAAGAATCCAACCCTTACAAAGTTTTCCAAGCTCGCCTTATATAGGCCGAGCCTGGGTGGTTTACAACTAATAAGACAAAGGACTCAATCTTGGTGGTGTCAGTCCTTGTCGAGTAAGGCGGTTCCTTCGGTGGTGCTCCGAAGTTGGCTCTGAGGCTTCGGTCCTTTGGTGCGGTCCGAATCCCTTTCTTCTGAATCTTCACTCGTCGCGCTTGGTCTCGTTCCTCTCTGGTTTGGTCCGAGACTTCTTGGATTTAAGACACGTGTCCCGAGGGGTTTTACCCTCCACAATGAGACTACGGTTGTTTCTAGCAAAAAACTGGTTGAGACTGTTGCTTCGTCAAAGGTATGGGTAAATAAATATCTTTATTCACATAGTTAGTCCTTCCCCCTTGCCCATGTCTTTAACGGAAAGTTGTTTTTGTTTGACGAAGTCAAATAAGCGTCCTCTGAAGAAAAAGTCTAAGGGGAGTGATTCTCGAGGAGACAGTTGTGCGCCCGAAGCTATTGTTGGAGTTTGGTGAACCCGAAGATTCGTTTTCTTCGAGAGTGAGTGCAAAGGCTGAGGAAAATTCTGAAGATGTATCTTATGGGCATCAAAGCGATGGTGAAGCTGGTGTTCAAGATAAATTGTCTGCCCCTGTGGTTCCTACTTCCCAAAGTCATGTCATCGTGGATATTTGTTGATGATGCTGATTTTCTAGATAGTTAGTATCCTGAATTTTCTTCTGCTATTGAGACGCAAAGGGATGTGAAGTCGACTACTGAATTTGTATTTCCTCTTGTCGAAGATCGTTCTGTGAAGGTATCCGGAAGGTCGGTTGCTGGTGTATCCCCTCTTCCCTTTGTTAATATGAAGCCCGTGGATTGGTCTAGATTTTGTTAGAAAGGTCCTAGCTCGTCTTCAGATACTCCGGTGGCTATCATCGATGATCGAGTAGCAGAGCTTCGGGAAGAGCTTGATGCGGTTACTCTCTTTGTGGAGGAATATAGACGCTTGGTCAAGGAATCCAAAGCTAGGGAGGAAGTTGTTGTTGTCGAAAGTACTCTTTTGAAGAACCTGCTTCGTGATTTTGACACTACGGTGGCTCGAGCTGTGGCTCTTCAGGTCAAAGGATTGAGACGTTCCTATGCATGTTCGGCTGCTTTATCTGTTAACGAAGCTTTTGATGAAGCCGAAGCTCACTTCCCTGGTATCGCATCTCCGAGGATGGATATGCCTTAGCTTTAAATGATAGTTAGCTGAAAATAGATGTTGTATTGCTCCTTGCTAAATCGTGTGTTAGGCATATGTAACCGTGTGTAACTGTTTTTTTATGCCTCTGTTAGGCATATGTAACCGTGTGTAACTCTTTTTTGGAATGCAAATCTTTTTATTTTACCGTTTCAGGTATTGCATCCTTGTTGGACTAAGCACTACATGTCCACCACCTTGGGACAGAGGGGGTTTAAGGCATTAGTCCGGGAAATAGGCTTTCCCGCAGTGTACGACGTGTGAGTATCTCTATCGATGGGATTTTTACTTTCTGCCCCGTGCACATGCACGAGGATCCTAGAGATGACCATGCTCCTGTCAGTGGCAATTGTTCTGTTGCGCTTAAATTGGTTGGAAATTGTTCTGTTGCGCTTACTGTAACTGTATTTAGACTTGTAGATTTTCCAAAAATATTTCATTGATACACGAGGATACATCTTCCTTCGCTTTTAGGTTAAAAGATAAACATAGACTTTCACATGAGGAATAACAATCTCCCACCCCATAGGGGTAATATTTTTTTCAGATAAATTGCATTCCATGGTGTTGCAGCGTGTTCCCCTGCATGTTCTTTAGATAGTATGAGCCCTTTACAGCGAAGTCTTCGATGATATATGGTCCTTCCCATACTGGTGCTAGCTTGCCCCATTCTTTCTTTTTTTGGTATGGCGGTATTTGCCTCATCACAAATTCTCCCATTGTGAAATTACGAAGGATGACTTTCTTATTGTATTATGTGGAATTCTTCGTTGGTAATTTTCCATCCTTTGGAGCACTACTTCCCTTCGTACTTCCAAGTCGTCAATATTTTCATAAATAAACTCTACATATTAATGCTTGGTGGGTTCAACCGACTGATGCTCTAATAAGGTGGATTTGGTGGAGAATGTGTGACGACCTTCATTAAGAGCTTCCCAGAAGAAATTGTGAATTTTGGTGAACATGACAATGTCCATAGATAGTTGGTGAGTCGTAATAGTTGGTGTGGAGGTGTGTTTGGGGCCTCGATCAGACATTGGTATCTTACTTTGGTGGAGTATTTCCCAAATTTCATGGAAGGACAAACGATTATTGCGGCTAGTCATCCTGAGGCAGATGGATGTGTAAATTTTTGTTGAAGGAAGCAAATAGAAATTGTCCAGACTCTCTTGCCTCTAAGTGTGGGATAATGGGTCAATAAGGTCGGCCAAAATCTAATAGGTCTGGCATTGGTTGGAATTAAGAGGTGGGGATATGGGATCAAGTTTGTTGTGATAGGTATGATTATGTCATTCCCATGTGGTGGAAATGATGTTGTTTAAGAATAGAGATGAGAGGGATCAACTGTTTCCATTGTGGGCTTGCCAGAATCTATTAGGAGAATGTCGGTGAAGACGAACGATTGATTGAGGTACTTTTCCTTACATATGGTGGCCCAAAGAGATTCTAGTTGGTCATGGGTAAGCCATTTCCCCCCTCCAAAATAGAGCGTAATTGTGGTGTGCACTGCTTTAATACTCGAGTCTTTCCTGAATTGTTGTTATGCCAAACCAGGGTATGTAATTCTCTGACGAAGGAATCATGACCCCAGAAGAAATTCTTGGTGATTCGAGCTATTTTATGATGCACATGAGTCTGAAGGAGTTGAGTCTATCTACATTCTTATACTAACAAGAGGTAGATATTTTAGAAAAAATTTTATTGCAAAGTAATATATTACTGTAAAAAAAATGCATTTCACTTTAGTACCGTATATACAAAGATTTAAAAGATCATATAACTAGAGTGTCATCTTATAAAATGTATGTTGTACATTCATATACAAAGTAGAGGGGAATATGATAGAAAATTGTTTTTCTTACGGCATAGGATATTATCGTAAAAATAATAATTTATAGTTTACCATATAACTAATTACAACTATTTTATCCCATAGTATACTAATTACTGAAGGTGGGAATCGAAGTATATATTATGGCACAAACGATTCTCGTTGTTGACACTATCTTATTACAGATTAGCAACTCGTTCGAAGTCACTGCGATCAGTCGTATGGCAAGATGATGATAACTATAAAATACGCCAAATAACTTGACTGGTTAAGACAAAGCAATAAATAAACGAACTAAGTTATCAATAAACGAATAATGAGGTTCGGCATGGGGTGCTTTATATCCTCGGGGTAAAGATAGATCAATCTTATTAATGGCAAAAATACAATGTAAGTAAGTTTTCTCTGCGATTATACTATTAGGTCACCTTTGATCTTAGAAAGCTAAAGGTTTTTAGAGCAAACGAAGGTATTTCTACACATATGAAAATACTCTAAACCTCTATCTCTAAGAATTATGTGACCCCCCTTTCAGCTGAAACTGGAGGGGTATTTATAAGAGTTTATGTGAGAACGTCTTTTACTATCTCATGTTGCTTCAAACCCTCGATGTTCCGTGCTGAGTCATCATTCTTAGCTCACCGTTCTTTGGGTCAATCTCTTTGTTCCACCTTGTCTCTTGAGATCTTCTTTTGCTGCCTCAGGGTATTTCAGTTTTGGATCCTCTTAGGGTGTGTCATTGGTCTTCAATCACCGCCCTTCTCACCCAATCCCTGTTTGCCACATCCTTACGATGCTACTCTTCGTTGTGAAGTGGTATCATATGTTCGGGATAAGCTCTGTTACCGCTTGCTCCTCATATCTTCTCTTGACAGGTGGCTTTAAGACGTTTATAGCATTAAATGTACATTTAATGTAGTATTGACGGGTGCTTTAGACTTCTGTCTACTCCGACTGCGCCTACAATCATATGTCAAAGGATCTTATCAATCTCCACCCTTGATCTTCATCATCTCTTGATGAGATAAAGTGCTCTAATGATTACTAACGTCTTCCAAGGTATATGATACTCCGGTGTACGACCCTTAGAGATGGCGCCATGTGTAATCCAAGATTATGTATTAACAGTTTGCCCCTTTTCTTTCAGTTATTACTGTGAGTAATTATGGAAGAAAACTCATGCTTATACCGTCCTTTCCTCATTTTCAAAAGATAGTGGCCCCTCCTTTCACGCCTTACGTGGTTGTTGGTGGGTCAGCTTTGTGTTTTTTTGTGATCTTATAAGGGTGGTCTTTGGAAGAGGTTTATGTTCTCATTCTTCTTCTTTCCTTCTTCTTCCTGATGCTGGTATCTTCCTTTGAGTTCTCCCCTTGTTGACAACTGGTTTGTCATTCTATTGCTTTTTAGATTTTCCCGCTTCTTCTTGTTATAGTTATCTTACTATTCGTGTTTCTCTATTTCCTCTAGTTTTCCCTGTAGGCTTAAGGACAAGGAAGCCATTAAGTTATAGAAAAAAGACCTTCCTTCAAGGCAACCAAGAGTGTTACCATGGAAACTTTCAAGTCTTCTGGTGTTTCTTCATCTTCTAAGGTTCTCCGTCGTTCATCTGCTCCTTCTGGTGGAGCTGTTAGTGAACCTACCGATACTCGTGATGACCATGACTCTGTATGAGGTAACAAAGGTCCTCATTTCGAACTGAAGCGTCTACGTCCTTCTGAAGGAGATAGTTATCTTCATTGAAGTATTGCTAAGATAAGAAGTATTTTGACCTAACTCATTTTGATGTTTCTTTTTTTCGACGGTGGTGTTGATGTTTTGACTGAAGATATGATCTGAAGCTTCCCTACGATGAGAACACTCTACTTATCTCAGTGGCTCAATTAGCTGAAGGTCTCGTGCTTCCTCTTTATGATCCAGGTGATACCTTTCTTATCGACGT